>NAJI01000197.1:0-135110 GCA_002179835.1 Calonectria leucothoes
CCCCCCCCCCCCCCCCCCCCAGTCCCATTTGCCAACCCGCCTTCTGCCTATACCTAATATGCCTCTATACCTGCGCTCGTGACTGGGACTGCAGCATCAATACACATCACACATCACACATGCACACACAATCACTAGGCCTTTTTACAATTCCTCTTGGCCCCCGCTCGCTTCAGAGCGGGACAGGCCAGGCACCATCTCTGCACAGCTGTTCGTCACCTTCAAAAGACGGCATTGACACACGAGAAAACGGCCCATGGCTTATTGGGTTGCGAAGAAACACGTTATTGCTAGCTAAATCGTGCCCGAGACACGGACCACCGACTAACTCGCTTCTCATGCCTTTCCAGGATCCCTATCTCCCAGCCCGGCGACCCGGCTTGGCCTTTGTTCCTCACTCGCCCATCCCCCAATGCGATCCTAGCGTTGACCGCCACCCATCCGCTCTTCTTGGTATCAAACCTTGTTCTGTCCCGTCCACCCAGGGACGATCCATCCAAGGTGAAAATTCGAAAAAAGTGAAAAAAGACATTATAAACGCCGTACAACTCCTCCCGTCATAGCTCCCAGGAAGTTCAAAATACCTGTCCCAAGTCCATGTTCCCCAGTCTTCATGATTGTTAAAATTTGATAAAGGAAAATATTCTTTGCAGTAAAAGCAGAGGGCCTTCCGTGGTTGGTGCGAATGCATGCAATGCCGGACCTAAAAACGTGTGCCGCTTAATGTTGACATGAGCCGTGACGTCGTATCTTTGCCTCCAGTGCGAATTACCGCACGGCTCACATTCCACCTCTTTCTCGTCCTGTATTCGTCCTCTGCTTCTTGGCGCGCCCGTCGTGGACCATGGATATAATGTAAACAAAAGGAATGTGGTGAGGTATCGAGGGGTCGTCGTGTGTGTTTAGTTAGATGTGTTTGAAGTTTGGTGGGGACAAGAAAAGAGGACTGGGGCTTTATTCGACCTTCCGTCGCTTGCCCTTGGGAGCAGGAGCCATTCGGGGAGTATATGTGACAGTCCTTGTCACAACCTCCCTAATGTGTCGTACGCTTGTGCGGGAGGGCTTCTTCTTCTCTGCGAAGCGGGCCTTGAGGGCAGCATCCCAGTCGAAGACGGAGTGGACTGGTCGAGCACTGAAAGGGGATCGAGCAGTGCTGGCGCTCATGGGTGAGTCTAGGCTAGAAACTGCAGGACTGGGAGGCAGCCTGAGGCTTGGGAATGTCGCTGGTCCAGTTGGTGGTGCTGACATAGGCGGGGCCGTGGATGTGAAGGGACTTGGAGGAATAACAGGTGCAGTAGCTGGAGGAGATGGGTGAGAGGAAACCTTGGACCTGATGCTGGAGAAAGAAGTGGGAGACAATCGTTCGCTCTTGCAGGAGCAGTCCGATTGCTCACTGCTGGCCGTGTCGGGAAGAGAATCGGGGGTGGTTTGGCCGGAGCCGATGGCTGGCGAGTTCAGAGCCATGGCCTTGGTGAGGAAGTCGGTGTAAGCCAGAGGGGGGCTGATGGGCGTCTTGATAAAGTCGGGCTCAGGCTTAAAGGTGAATGAGACCGCCGAGATGGGAGTTGCCGAAGTGATCTCGGATGGGAAAGTTGCGGTAACGGGAGTGGTGAGCTTCCCCAACTTAGGCTTGGCACCAGGCATGATGGTGGTTGTTGGCGGAGAGAGAGAAAAAACTAGAGATATTGGTGGTGGTGGGGAAGATGAACCAAAAGCTCAGGTCGAGTCAAGCCGATGGCTTAGAGGAAGGGCACAGGTTATTTCCAAGGGACCAGGAGCCAACAGCCAGACCCAGTATATGGGCAATGGGGACGCGAACAAGGAAGTGCAGCGAGTGGACTGACTGAAGGTGAAGAGGAGAATCCAGACGCAGGAGGGAGAAAGGCAGCACCAAGGTGTTATAAGGGAAGGGTTGCGACGAAGATTTGGCGCCGGAGGAGGAGGAGACCAGGAGTCGTGCTAGGCGCCAAGGGGGGGTGTGGGCGTCAGAATGCGGGTTGGTGTGTAAACGAAGAGAATGGGAGATGGTGGATGGTGGAGAGGGCGAGGGTGAGGGGAGTGGAGGGGTGTGTAAGTGAGGAGTGGGTAAGGTGGAGGGAGGGATATGCAGGATGGACCAGGTTGGGCGCGTGCGCAGAACAAACAGAGGGCTCAGCGCAACAAGCAGCTCCCGCGATGCAGTGATTGCAGCAGGCGAAAGAGGCAACAGCAGAGAAACAGGCGCGAGCAGGGCTGGGGTGAAAGCACAGCACAGGCACGGGCGGCAACTGCACGAGACGGGCAAGGGGGGCGTGTCGAGGGACGTGGTATGCGATGCGTGCGTCTGCGTATGTGCAGTGTGAAATGGTGGATGTGAGTGCGCCGGTATGTGTGGTCCAGCAGAAGGGCGGATGATGCGGACTGGTCGACGATGTCACTCTGGAGCTTCTTGGCTTGAATCGCTCTGTCACACACGCACACTTGGCCTTTTTGCTTGCGTCTTGTTAGATCTCAACCGGCGTAGCTCAGTGGTGGGTGACGTGCTGCCCAGGTGGTGACGTCGAGCTGATCTGGGGCTCTGGGGATTGGGGCTCCGGGCTGAACAAAGAGTGTGTGGGCTGCAATGACAGAGGTTGAGAATGTGCTCTTCCAGTGAAACTGTGTGTTGGGGCCCGTTGGTTGTCTATGGCTTGGTGGTTGTGATGGTTGTAAGTCAGTCGGTTGGTTGACGCGGATTGGGCGAGCGCCGCGGCGGGTCTGTGTGATGGGTTTGCTAAAGCGGCGACACACGCCAACCCCAAAAATAAGAGGGACTGAGATGGAGCGCTCGACAGGGGGCAGGGATGCAACGAGCCGGTTGATTTGGGGCACTGCACTGGTGTTTGGGCCCTTTGCTTTTTCTATTCTCGAACCCCCTTGTCCTGGGTGATTGCCAGTCAATTCTCCTTGTCAGGGAGCTGTTTGGTCGCTACTGGCGCCGAGGCGGTTTCTGGCCCAGGTGGCCGGTGAGGAATGTGATTCGACCAACGACACCTTGCGGGAGCTGCAAGGTCGAGCGCTTTTTTCGGCTTTTTGAGAGCGTTTGGCCTAGAGGAGGTTTCCAACTGGGCGAAAAAGTGCCGAGCGAATGAGCGTTGGATACTGCGGAATTCCCGCGATGAAGGGCTTTTGGCGCCGGCGATCGAGGCTGACAGTGATGAGGATTGAAAAGGCGTTGGTTGTTTTTTTTAGAGACGGCAAGGATGAGGCTGTGTGAATGGTGATGCAGACACAAAGGTAAGGACAATGCAAGGAAGAAGGACGGCTCAGGTAAAGAGAAGCCGCGTAAGGGATTCAGTTGCCCAAAATAAAGGGGTTTTGGTACGTGTCTGGGAGTGAGGGTATGAGAGGATGAGAGGAGGCCAAGTGGGCACGCAGTCAGCGTTGGTGTTGGAACGTGGTGTAGTGTTGTTGGCAAAGACAAGAGCAAGCAAGCATGCAATTAGTCGTGGTTGTGCGATCTGAGATCTGGGTCCTAAGGTTTCTGATCAACAGAAAGAAGGAGGATAAGGTTGAATTAGAGGTTGGGGAAGCTGTTGCTTGTTGTGGAGGAAGATGGTTCTGCACTGCTCTTTCCTCGCCATCAGGTGCAACACGCTCGTCTTTTTATCTACTTTCCTTCTCGCGCCCAAATGCTTCACTCTTTGCTTGCCGCTTGTTTGCATCCCCCACAAACAACAGTCTCCTCGTCAACTCCATGCCATCGTCGGCAACGTTCATCTTGATCGCATCCCCAGGTCCCAAATTTAGATTTCATCCCCAGTACGGGCCTGGCCTGCTTCACTGAGCGCGCGCCTGCCCTGACCCTCCACTCTGCAACCACCCTCGCGCTCTCGATGAGCCATCGCTGTCCTGTCCCGTGCTACCATTCACCGGACAGCACGGCGGCTCTCCCGTCGACCACCCCCGAGCTGTGGCTGACAACACTCGACGATCAGACTCGGCCAGTCTTGTTCGCTCTGCAGATCCACCCTCCGCAACAGAGAGCGCGCGCCACGCGAGGCAGCCCGCGAAATACGGCCACGGCCAGTGCAAGACGCCCTCTTCTAGCCATCCAGCAAGCTGTATTCCCCGCTTGCATTAATGAAGGGACCGAAGCAACACAGCGCGCGCCTGCTGAAGAGCCCTCCATCTTAACGTAGCGAGTTATTACTCCTCCTGCACAGGCCCGCTTGCATGGGGACCTCGCACTGCACCCTGGTTGGTGGACGAATGCCATCCCTGTTGTAAGCGCCGTCCTTGCACCTAGGAGCAACGGCCGATGCCAACAGTGAAGCCCTCTCTAGCGCTCGTAGGCCAACGAGCGCCTAGGGTACGGTGCTGCGCCAAATTCCCTCCACAATCACAACCCAGGCTGCTCAACTCCCATTCTCACTCGACAGGGCTCATCCACCTCTACCGCCGGTGTTGCCGCCGCTACTGCCCGTGCTGCTCTGTGCATATGTCGCCTCTCCCGGCGCCGATGTCTTTTTCAAGAACAGACCGGCTTGGCATTGTAAATCATATGCTCGCTCTCCATCAATCAACACCCACGAGTGCGACTCTCCCAAGAACAGTTTTGACGTGACTAGTTCCACTGTTAGTTGGTAGCAAGGATGTTTCTTTTTTCGTTCACCGGAACGGCTCCAGCGCCGTCCGCTCGGGTCCAAAGATCCCTTGCTAGCGGCATGACCCAACAATCGTCTCAATCTAAAGGCTTCTTCGACCGTGCCGTCCCGGCTCGCTGGATCACCTGGCACCGCCCAAAAACCCCAGTCTAGTTCTCGAGCCATCATCTCGTCGTCTCCTGTCCAACAATAATAATCCCATTCACGGCTGTGCTCACTTCGTGCCCCGGTCAGGATGGGTACCAATATTGACATTGCTTCACACCCTCTCATCTGGGAAGCGCGTCAGTCGGGTGGAAACGATGCAGCGCCAATGCAGCACGACTTCCTTGGCCACCATAGGTCAGGCCACCACCGCTACACCACCAGTGCTCTTGCAGATGGCCGTTGGTGCGCGGCTGGTCTGTCCAAGAAGCGCGTCTATTGATACCGATGCAAAGCAACTCGGCGCTTCGTCAACAGTCTTGGGTTCCGGTTCTCGATTTCAAGAGATTGTCATCGAACCACTCATGTGCGAACCGGGCCGCTCGGTTAGGCCAAGCGATAATATTTGTGGTTTCTTGTCAACAGATGTGGATGCTCCTAAGAATGCGCGTTTCCCAATGCAAACATGTCCGTCCTCTCACCCAACAGCCAAAACAGGTCGTCCAAGCACCACAATTCACCGCCACGCAAGCTGACGCTCCAGGTTGGGTCCCGCACTCAATCTCTTCTCTCAACTGCGGGGATGGGGCAATGAGCAGAACCAACAACATAATTTATTCCCAATCTCGAGTAAACATGTTAGGGCCAACTTCCAGACAAGGCAATGGCGGGCTTACTGCCTACACTAGAGGGTCCGCATTCATTGCTTGGTATCCAAGCTGTCGGTAGCGAACGCACTAAGAACCAACACGCATGCCACGCCTGCCATGTGTCAGTCAATGGAAGGGATGCTGGCTTGATTTTTGCGGCGATGCTGCCCAAGTGGGCAACATATCGGCATCAGTTGGTCGAGATGGAAGCATCTTATTGTGATCCTTGATGATTTTGTGCCATTATCTTAGTCCCAACAGAGCTATGGATTATTGAGCCTGGAGGGGAACAAGAGTACTCTTGTGGAGACTAAGACAATGTGGCAAGGTCTCCCATGGTGCGTTCAGCCCTGTCCATGTAGGGGCTGGCAATATGAGGGGTGATATGAGGCCCTCTGTGGTACTGATATGACCATGGCGGTGGTTTCAATGGTTCCATCGGAGCGCTGCTAAGTTGATGAGTGATGTAGTCAGCTGCCCTCCGGCCAACGAACAACGGTGCGCTGGCGCAATGGTAGCGCGTAGTCCTCCTAAGACTAAGGCTCAGGGTTCGAGTCCCTGGTGTACCGGCTTCAGTCTATCTGATGTTCACTTTTTGATGCTTTTTTTTTTTTGTTTCCTCTTCGAATGTCATTTGTAAATAACAAACAAAACAGGGGTGGCTGACATAGTAGCAGAAGAAGATGACTTTACGACAGGTCCTGTTTGTGTAGATTAAAAGATGTTGTTTTGCAGGCAAGCATCATATTGAAGGTGATGCATAAACACTCTGAGCCCTCCATCACCAGCTCAATGGGTTCACATCTTGCTCGTGTATAGTGCATCGCATGACTCGGGATTCAGTTGTTTCGTTGCAAGGGATGCATCCATATGATTCTTTTGCCATTGTTTCTTTGATCATCCGTTCTGCATTGACCTCTTGTTGTAATTGGCCAACCTTATCTCAGTCAGGCCATTGCATTCATACCAGTGTCCTTGCTTGCATGGGACCATATTACTAGTGCATCAGTGGGAGCATTTATTTCTCTTTAGGGTCGTAGTCGTTACGATATTGCCCTGCTGGTGTGAGTTTTGAGGAGGGCTTTTGGTGAGAGTCGGCCCTACAGGAATCTTACATTATGAGCAATGAAGTATAGCGGCAGGTGGGTCGTCCTCCATTGCCCGTGGTATGGTCAAGTTAACATGTATCTTTTCTTTCCTGTCTTGTTCTAAATCTTCAGTGTCTAGCCATGGCTTGATATACAACGCACAGCGAAAGAAGAGTCGACCAGGTGGGCATGCCCCAGATGTCACAAATGAAACTCTGATTCAAGTGGTGTCTTTCGCCCCCTGTGGCCAAAAACACGGGATATTGTGGGATGTCTCGTTTTCAGATAATAAACCTGAGCATTTTAAAAATGATATACCTAACCTGTGCCGATTCCTGAGGCATGATCGATTGCCATCTCAGCCAGCACTGCTGCTGAGCTACCCTATAGCATATATGTCTTTCTGGCTTGCATGGAATAACATTTGCAGTGGTCCATTTTTGGAGGTTTTCCATTTTTCGTAAGTTCTTTATTAATTCTTTCGACCTTTCTAGAGCTCGCTCGTGCATCTGTCGTAGTGGCTTGGTGGTGGATTATAGTTGGTAACATTTCATACCCATCATCCCCAAGAATGAAAACCTACACGTTTCAATGCCGCCACTGACACCACCTCAATGGTAGATTGTAGCAGTACACGCGGGAACTCCGATACTTGGTACGAAAAAAGACAGCAAACAAGTAAGAAAAACGCAACGAGTTTCACGATCACCCAGCATAAACAGCCAAAACCATAACGAACCACGCAACATCAACACCAGAACTTGCGGATACAACTGCATTGTGCCAACACATCCGGGCCTCATAGACCGGGATTAAATAAAAACACCCAGTGTAACCAGAGATTTTGCATAAATACGGGCAATGGCCTTGATTGGACTGCTTTGCGAAGGTGATTGGTCGTTTGGGTACAGCGATGGCTACCCGGGAGCAGACGTTGGAATAATGGCAAGAACAGGTTCTGGTCTGGCCCCGCTCACGCAGGACCGCGTCCAGTAACACGACAAAAACAGAGCCGGACGCTATCCTCACCGGTAAGGGGCCAGATTCTCTGCAAAAGATACATGTCACGGTACATGCAATCCACGCAAGCCGAGCTGGGGCAGACCTTGTGAGCATCGGACACAGCATCGGAGCTGGACGGTGACAGAGCATCTCGGTATCACGCTCCGACATTGGGCTAGTCTTGTCGGGGCCGAAATCAGGCCGACCAGGTTTCCCATCAGATATCAGGGCCGAGAAAATTGGTGTGCCGTCTTGCTCGTTCTTTTTTTCTTTTGCATTAAAATTAAATTAGCTCATGGTGCAGCAGGCTCCCTTGCTGCCACGAGGTATGACATTGCCACGTTGTAAGCGCCAGGAGCACGAGGCGAGATGAAGATTGACGACGAGCATCCTGGCCAGAGAAGCGCCACTACAACGGCGACGGCAAATGAGAGCAGCCAAGAACACGGCCGCGTCGTCACCTTGGCACGTACGGGCGGGAGAGAGCTGGGGGAGAGCTAATTGCAGTTTTGGGAAAGGGCGACTACGGCGGGTGGATATCACATCATTTTACGCAGCGAGAGCTTCAAGCTTACAGGCTCCCCTTCCTCGCCTCCCCCCCCGTTCCGTCCCCCCTCTCTCGCTTTCTCTCTCCGCCCCGCGAGCGTTTAAGCGCGGAGGAAAAGGCCGGGAGGAGACCACTGGGCCACAGCCAAAAATAAAGGGAAAAAATTAAAATGTGACGGGCATCGAATCGGGACGAGGTGGATGTGACGGACACGCCTGGTGGCCCGAGCCTAGCCCCGGTGCGGCCGAGCGGGAACACAATCGGGGCAAGCACGGGACGACGCCGGTGACAAAGAATGTGATGTGATATCGGAGTCGATCTGACGCGCGCGAGGTGGATTTGGGCTCGGGCGAAATTAGTCGAGACACAGGAGGAGGAATGAGGCGTCGGGGGGCTATGAGACGGAGGCGGGCGTGGAAGAGACAGAAGAAACAGAAGATGGACAAGGGGAGAGGGGAGGAGGAGGAGGAGGGAGACGGGTGGTGCAAGAGAGCTGGGAAAGCTTGAGTGCGGGGGGGACGAGACAAAGACCAGACAAGACTAGACCAGACCAGACAAGACAAAAAGCAAGACAAGACAAGACAAGACATGAAGTGGAAGATGGCATCCCATCCCTGCCCTCCCCCAAAAGGCAAAAGGACGCAGAGACAGACAATGCCATTGTTGACATAGCCTGAATGCAACATGCAGGATAACACACACGGTCGAGGAACCAACAACACACGGACGAAAAAAGCAGGCTGACGATTGACGCTGTCCTTCCCCCCTTCCCCTCCCCCTCCCTCCCCCTCCCCCACCACACCACATGTATGCTGCGCTGCTGTATGTACCTACTTGCAAGTGAGGCGGAACTGATCTGTCACTCTGTTGGGTGCGTAAGGTTTAGGTCTTTTCTTCTTTTCACTTCTTCCTGATCAATTTTTCTTTTCTTTTCGAGGCTACCTACGTATTCCTGCTTTGCCCCGGCGGCAGATGGCCGAACGTTGGGCGTCGAAGCGTCAAGGGGGGGGAGGGCCGCGGGCTGGCTGGCAGGCTGGCTTGGCTAGACGAGATGCCTGAGACCATCTTTCCCTTCCCCATGGCTGCTGCCGCTGCCGCCGCTGCTGCTGCTGTCATCACTCATCATCACATGCGCCGCCTTGACCGGGGCATCGGGATCGCATCGCGCATCGATGGGGGTGGTGGTAAGTGCCCGTAAAGTGCGTCATGATGTCTGCGGCTCGATGTCACTTCCCAGGCTGGAGACGGCCCAAGCACAGCACAGCACCCCCCCCCGACCGACGCGAGACTGCACGCGGGACACGCATTCCCACAGCGTCTGCCTCTGCCGTGCCATGGCCCATATCACCGATTGCCCATTGTCATGGTCGCGATGGTGGCCATGATAGGCCACTACCGCAGCACCCGCCACCCCAGTCGCTGCCGTCTGATAGGAGACGGCGGGCGCCTGTCACTGGCATTTTCAACCACTCAGCGCGCCCAGACGAGCCTTCGCGATCCGTACTGGGCAACACTGGCCAAGGCACTTTTCCTCGCAACCATTTGCCGGATTCGCGCTCACGGCGACCCTCGTGGGTTCCATTTGGGAGGCCCCATCCTCCAACCACACGTCACCACCTCATCCTAGTCACACCCATCTCGCCCGCAGCGCCCACAACGCACAGGAGAGACACGCGCACGCACGCGGCAGCCCATTTCGGACCCACACTCCAGTACGGAGAACAGGACCGAGAGTTACGGTACAGTTACAGTACAGCACAGCGCCTGCACAACGCCCTGCACAGTACAGCACAGCACAGCGCAGCACAGCACATCGCGGCGCCGCGAGCAAAATCAGTATCTGGGAGGCGCGTCAATGGTACGCCGCCCACGGCACAATGCATCAACAACTCAGCGTAGCACCACCGACGGCCTCTTCTGGCCTGATTTTTCTGGGCTCGATCCAGCTGCCTTCCACCACCACTGCGACGGTTTCGAGGGCGTGACGCCTGGGCTGTGATACTAGCGACGTGCCAGCCTGCCAGATTCAGAACGGGCCCGGCCAAGACCAATGTCGCCTCGGCTCGGCCCCCTCCACGATCAGTCAGATTAACACCGGGATGTTAAAGTAGCTGCCTGGCACCATTTAGGCGACCGAACCCTGGAACAACATGGTGGGAAATAGTACCCGGAAGAAGCGAAATGTACCAGCTGTGCGTAAACGATCAACGCCCATGCAGCGCTCACACGGGCCCGTGAATAGTCCCGTCTCAGGTTGCCACTGATAATCGTACATGGCAGATTTGGGGTGATTGCCCGATGGCCTCGAATCGTATTTTCAGATGCTGCGTACGAACCCACACAAATGTGCATACATCATCCGTAGTCAATGTGCTGCGGACCACTCACCGACTGAGTGACTCTTACATACGAACCACTGCGGGCGGTTGTGGCCTCTGACTCGACGGCCTCGGAGTCCTTTCTTGGGGGGGGGGGGGGCCCTTTTTTTTTTTTTTTTTCCATTTCTCGACGGGGGGTCAGGTGCCTCTGCATTCGTTGGTGCATTAGGGGTTGGTCGGCGACGCGTACCGGGCTTGGTCCAGACAATGCAACCGCATCTCCTCTTTTTGTCCCAGATACAATGAGATCCATGATCCTTGGAGCATCTGTGCGCTGCGTGCAGCAATATGTGCAGCGCTGCACTGTGCTCTGTAGGTGCTACTGTAGGTAAAGTACAGTGGCCCCACGGACGCTGAAGCTTCTCGGCAAAAGCAACCTGTATGCAGAGGGTTGCAGAGGGCTGCATTAATGGACGGTGATGCGCCAAAGCAAACATCTGAAAACACAGCTCACAAGGCTGGATGTGTCTTACTTGTCGCTCTGTGTGGTTGCCTCGGATCAACACCACACCGACATTTTCCCAGTTTCGTGTGGTGTCTCCGATCCGATGTGCTCACTTCTTGACAGAGGAATCCCCGTCCTGGCTGCCGCCAAATTTCCCCATCACGTGCAGATGGCGACGCCACAAGCGGTTCCGGCGCTCCGATCTGGTCAAGCGCCCACTCACGAATGAGGCCCGACACACATCGCCGCAGCGGCCCAACCGAGCCCACTCGCTTGAGGCCTGCCCCAGCCAGCCCATGCACACCAGCCAAGCAGCTTTCGCGTCGAGTCCAGCCTCGCAGCCGCGATGAATCTGATAGCTGGCCCCCCTCCATCTTGGACCTTAGGGCAACCGATCATCGAAAGCCTCCACCACGCCATACATTCGTGAGGGAGAGGAAAATTCTGGGAGCCGGTTGTTGCGGTTGAATATGGCATCAAGCAGTATAACCACCCAAGGCAAACTAGTTACGTCACCGCCTCGTACTTGGTCAGCCTCAAAAAAGGTGCCGACCTCGTACAGTAGCTTCTAGCTCCGAGGCCGCCGTCGTCTCCGCCGCCGTCGTCTATCGGAACAGTAGACACTTGGGGGCTAATTTTAGTCCCCGGGCTTGGGTCGCCACCTCAGACACGTACCATTCGTCCATTCACGTCAACCTGGGGGATCGGCCGACTACAGGTCAGGGTGGTGCAAGACTTCAGCTCCTGATTCTTGGGTTGCTATTGTCGCCTTCGCTAGGATGCACATTGCAGGTTCATGCGCAGACGTTGGGAGGCACCTCCCTCCCTGGTTTGGTTGCCTCGCTGCTGGAACTGAGCAGCGGAAGTGGGCGGTGGTGGCCAGACAGACGTCAGTGAAGCGGTCTGGGGACAGCCCACGAGGAGGTGGGAGTGGCGTTAGAGCTGCCAAAAAAAAAAAAAAAAAAAGCCTTGAGGGGGGCGAACGAGACAATGGTGTAATACGAGACAATGGGCCCTGAAAGAGGGAGCATGCTCAGTTTACTGTCCACTCAGCCCTTTGGAGGAATGCCATGCCAAAGACTTGGAGTGCCAGACTGTGTGGGTGAATGTACATCCTCATAATCGATTTCCGAGGCAAGCGAAGGAGTCAGAGGAGGCCAGGTGGGGCGGGCAGTGACCAAAGTAGAAATGGGAATAATTTGAAGAATTTAATGAAACCCGAACAACCTGGGTCGGGTAGGGAACATATCCCGCGGGCAATTTACTGTGTGGGATTGTGCCATGAAACTTGACATGTAGTGAATGCCGCTCGCTGACAAGCAACACATGGCGTAGTTGTTGGTGGTTGGTGGATAGCAGTCGGACTAAGCGGCCGAGCAGGTATTTGGCAGAATAATAAAATGCTGTACCGCGTCCCATCCACGGCAAGCACAGCATAGTGGTAGCGTTGAGAGCATGGCATTTTAATTGGCCGTCTGCTGGCTGAAGCCAAAGGGTGAGCAGGATCACCTTGAGGCCGCCATGGGTGTCTGGAAGCAAGGAGATCCTTTCGGGAGGGACCCTGCTCGGTACCCTCTCCCAAAGAAGCGCAGAGCGATGGGGGTGAAAAAAACCCCTCCTCCAAAACCAGACTACCGTCGCAGCGAAAGAAGCCAGAAGGAAAAAAAAAGAAAACCCAAAAAAACCGCGCCACTTCTTTTTCCCAGGCATCACGTCATCTCCGCAAATCAAAAACCCTGACCTGCCGCCAGCCACCGTAGCGCCCCACACTAGAGCTGAATCAGCCAGTCACAAGTGTTAAAGAGTCTGGTCCCGCCCCTCAAATCATCTCGTTGCATTTCTTCGTCCTCTCGCGCCTTTCTCCTCTTCCACGGCCAATCAATCCCACCGCTTCTGCTTCCTCCACTCGACGAGCAATCAGATTCGTCCCAGCGTCGAAACACCTTTTCTGTTTCGCTGGCCATTCACAGCGACTCGACTAATTGGACCAAAAAAAAGCCCGACCGTTGCCCTTGCCGTGTCCGTGGCCTTGTCCATTTCTCATTTGACGACCCGACGGGAGGCCCAGAAGCGACAAGCTTTTAAGCACAGCTACAGGTCAACCCAGCGGCCTGGGTTTGCGATTCGCTCAATTGCCCGCCCAATCTCCCCAAACGGCAAACAGCTCCAGCTACCCAAGTGCGCCGCATCATAGAAGCGCGCGCAGCAAGCTCTCATTTTATCGAGAGCTCAACTGACTCGACACCACCGGCGACAAGAAGCTGCGGCTGGCAACTGCCAACTTCGAGACACCGGCGCACAGCCGCCTGTTCCGTCCTCTAGCACAGCGCTGTCAAGCTTAATAAAGGCCCACTGCGCGCGTTACCTAACCTTTATTCTTTTTCGACACGTCTTTGCCCACCCTCTTTACCACTTTGGTCATTCTCTTGCGAACGCGCCCCCAAGAAATAGCCTCGAAAACAAAAAAGCGCGTTTTCCTTGACTCGGACCGCTTTCTCTCTGACAGGCTGCACCTTGGCATTCGATTCAAGCTGTTCCTTGCCGGTGGCTTTTTCTTTCTTTCTTTCTCCTTCTACCTCTTTACGCGCCATTGCTCCCCCTCTTCAGCCCTCAATTCAACTGGCACATCCGTGTTAGTCTTTAGGCCGGACACAGATCTGCCGGCGCACGCACCCGCAACCACCCGCTTTCAATTCGTTCTGCCGCGCGCGATAAGTCAGCCCTCGCCCAGCCGAGACAGCCCACCCCCGAAAATTCCCCAATCAACCCACCTACCACCACCAGCAAATCAGCACGCTTTTTTCGCGTCGCCTTTCGACCTCTCTCAACATCGCGACAGCTAAAGCCTATCATCGTTGCCAGCATCGTTCTCATCGTCTCCATTGGTCGCTGTCCCTGTCAGGTGACAAATTTCGCCTGCGGATCCCGATTTTACCCCAGATTCGCAGCCATCAATCAGGCTTCGCAAAAAGCCTGTCGCGTCGAGAGCTTGGAGCGCTTTGGAGCTTCCAACATCTCCGCCCAACCCGCCTTGCATCCGCGTCCGCGTTTGCATCTGTCGCACCGCACACCACAAAAAGGTACGTAGAGCCTCTCCTTCGCGCGTGCAGCGCAGCCACCTGCGAACAACGACGCATACACTTGCCCCTCCCAACCACCTCGCTGTCGCCTCCTCCCTGGGTCGCGAATTTGAGAGAGTGTGCGACACCGAATGCGCGCCGCAGTGACCAAGGTGTCCATGCATCCATCTGCCCCTCCTCTTCCGTCGTCGATCTTGCGCAGCGGTAGCATTGCGATTTTCTGCCTTGGCTGAGGTGCAACCCTGCTTGGTTTTTTTTCCCCCTTCTGTTTGCCTGCGCAGTCGTTCGCATTGACGTCGCGCGCTCCTTGCTGGACTCTGGCCTTGCGCGCACTCTCAGGTCTGGCGTCACACTCTTCTCACTTACACCGACTCTTGCGCGCAAAGCAAGCTACCACCCCTCCCCGCCTTTGATCGCGCTGCACTTTCACTGCACCTTCTGAAACCCTAACGAGGCTCATGCTGACAACACGGACATAGCCGCCGCTGCTACGTCTGACACCCAAAGATCCTTGGAAGAGCATCCCTTAGTGGTACGTACATTGCTTCTCTTTGCTGCGCTTGTGTTTCCTGTCTCTTCTCCCTCCCTCTGTCGTGCCCGGCAATGCCGTGCGAGGAGCAGCAGCCAGCGCTTCACACCCCCGACCTTCCTGATTCAAGACCTCCCCGGCCTCAAAGGACGCACACCCCTCACATATCATCACCACCTCCATCATGGACTTCACTCGCGTCACCCCCCACGAGCTTGGTCACCCTCGAATGTCGTGACACGAAGAGAGAGCTCTGCCCTTCCAGCCTCGATATGCACGCCAGCCCAGTTGATTTGCCTGCCTGCCACCCATCCTTCGCTCCCTCCCAGATGCTGCTGCCCCACCTCCATGGTGCGGCGCAGGGCCGCAGCTATCCAGAACGTCGGAAGAGACTCGCGACTCGCCTTCCAACCAGCTTGGGCATCGCCTTGTCTTGCTGGGAGGCCCATAGCGCTTATCTGGAAATGGGCAGCCTAGAGTCGGTTCCTGCTGGCGGTCCAGATTGCTGCTATTCGTCTCTGCGCCGCCGCCACTACCACATCGACCCCAAGCCGTTGCTGAGCCGGCCGGCGTCGTGACCGTGGTGGGCACCACGGTGGGCCCTGCTCTTGCATATTCCGTCATGCATGGCCTCTCTGGGCTGCCAACGCATCAACAGTGTGGTGGCTTTCAGACGCGCTGCTGCACCCTCTCCCGCCGGCCCCTCCCCAATCCCCCTCGTTCCCCATTTTTCGCCGTCCCCTTCATCCTGGCCTGGCATATATACACTCAGCTAACGCCTATGGTTGGACAGATCTCTTCGTGCAAGCAACTGGCCAGCCAAGTGCAGTTTCGCGTCGCGCTCTGCTCTGTGCTCGCTTGACTCTCCCCATCACCTGCTTTCTCTGGATCTCGTTTATTTCGCCTGTCTCTCACGTGGTTCCAGGCCAGCCGCCTCAGCCACCCTAGGCCGTGATCAGCCACGACATCAGCCTGCATATGCTGTGGTCGACCATCTGGGCAGCTTCCTAACCCGATCCCGTTTGCCAGCTCATCCACGCATATCCCATAGGTTGGGTGCCCGGTCGTCTAGCATCATTGGGACAAACCTATTCAGAGGGACACCACTTCTCAACCCGAATGCCCAACTATACCCAAGCGGCCAACAGACTTTAAACCCCCCGCAGCTCGCTAATCGAGTCTCCCGCTTCGGTTGCAGCTATTCGTTATCCGCGCTCTACTCCCCGGCAACCACTGCGCCTTGCGTTCCTTTGTCAATTTGAGCCTCACTGCTCGGCGAATTGAAACGCAAAGAGGTCATCGCGCCTCAGCAACCCCCCTTACGAGCTTGATCTCGTCGTATTATGGAATACGCTCAATACACACAACAACAGCAACAGTCACAAACATCGCACTCCGGTTACGCCAACTCGGGAGCTCAAAATAGTATCACGTCTCCCACAAATCAGAGCATCAGCCAAAACACAGTGCAGAGCTCCCCAATTCTCTCCAACCAGCAACAACCTCAAACTCAAGGACACAGCATGTATCAACCACAGTACGGCGTCCCACAGCAGGGAATGCAGCAGGTCCACTATGGTATGCCCGGTATCCAGGCTGCCGCAATGGCCGCCACAGCTGCTGCTTCCGGCTCAAATTACGGCTACATGCCTTCGGATCCCAGCATGCCCCAGAGCTCACCCCGTATGGGCGCCAATGCGAAGAAGGACGCTCGCCAGTCTCCTCGTATGAACAACCTTCCCCAAATACCTGGCGGCCGTCGAATGAGCCAGGTAACAAGTCCCGGGGGAGTTCCCAATGCGCAAGCCATGATGAACCATGCTGGAGCTCGACCAGGCGTCGCTCCTCCCCAGATGCCTCAGGCCCAGATGCAACACCCCCAGTCGCCCGAAGTGCCCGCTGCTGGCGGCGTGGAGGAGTCTCCCCTCTACGTCAACGCCAAGCAGTTCCATCGTATTCTCAAGCGACGTGTGGCGCGTCAGAGACTTGAGGAGCAGCTGAGACTGACGTCTAAGGGCCGAAAACCATACCTCCACGAGTCGCGACACAACCACGCGATGCGAAGGCCTCGTGGCCCCGGCGGACGATTCTTGACTGCGGAAGAGGTCGCAGCCATGGAGCGCGAGGCCAACAAGGGTGCAGATGGCAAAGATGATGACTCTGTATCCTTGGATAAGGCGTCTGTGTCCGCAGGGACCAAACGCAAGTCTGAAGATCACATTGAGACTGCGAGCAAGAAAGCTAAGACGGACACAGAACGCTCCAAGGACGAGGAAGAAGAGGATGACGGCTGAGCTCGCATTTAACCAATGCCTGCTTCTCTTATCTCCTTTCTTTTTTTTATATCAGTCTACAAGCGGTTTACGATGTCACGACAGCAGACATGAATCTGTTTCTTGTTTCTTGTTCAACTTACACTCTCGTCAATTTCTTTCCTGAAGGTCTTTGGAGGAGGGTGTCTGTAGCCAATAGGGGCTCTTCTTTGAAATATGCCACCTTCGCTTGTTGTTTCTACGGAAGTTTCCGAGACCCCTTGGAGGGACCGGCAAGCCGATACACATTTTTTTTTCCTTTCAATTTCTTTTAATACAGCACTGGACTGGCAACAGCGTGCCGCAGGCTTCTTCGGATGGATGCGGTCTCAGGATTATAGGACGGCAGAATGCATGGACGATTCGACACGATGGATACCCCCCTTCTTCGTTATTCTCGTTCAGCCCCCTCTCCTTTGTTTTCAATCCTGTATCTTAACTACCTATTTTGCACACCATTTGCCATTGTCTAGGACGCGGGTCTGGCTACCCGCGCAGCGCCAACTGGCGGCTGGTCTTTGCGAGCGGGTACATCAGGTTTGGCGAGACAATGATGGGAGAAAAAAAGCTGGAAAATTTAAGATAAAAAATATTTGCTGAAAGGATTTGGGAAGAGAAAAGAGCCCCAGCGGACCCTTTGCTTGTTGTTTGCCTGGGTGAGGTATGGGATTAGACTCAGCTACGGTTGTCCGTCGCCGGATAATGCCCAGGGAAAGACGACGACAAATTGAGAATTCTTGTATGCTTTCGCACTGGCTGTGTTTGTATAGGTGATTTGCTCCGTACCAATCAAGATGATTTATGAATTACAAACTAGAAATGACCAGTGAGCTTCAATCGACTGGATCGTAAGGGTAACGACCGATTGGTTGGACTAGGGAGCGGCTCCAGGTCCAGAGAGCCAGCCGGGGCCAGGGGACGACGATGTGGTGCCGAGGGGGTCGGAGTTGGTGTGGAGGAAGCTGGGGAAGAGGGGGAGAAGCCACGGGCGGCGGATTTACTGACCCGCCACATTACCTCGAGCCGTGGCGCCTGGAGCCCCAGACATACCTCGGCATGTTTGTCCAGGGTGACCGAGCGAACCGCCATCCCTTGCGATATGCCAGATTAAGAAGGAAAAAAACCAAATCTCCGACTTGCCAAAAGACATTTTTTTTATATAAGCACCGATCTGACACATATTATTCCGTCCTCGCGCGTTTTTCGAGAACATTTTGAAAACATACCTACCCCGTTGAGCAGAAAAGCCCGTGTCCGTGTCGGGATTCTGCGCCTCTTGCACATCGCAGTCAAGGGGACACATCAACCAGCGCGATGGCCGGCAGAGTGCGACAGCCCATCGACGAGGCTGCCTTTCAGAGGTACATCTCTGAGAATGTACCTCAGATCAAGACTCCAATTGATTTGAAGCAGGTGAGCCCTCCCCGCCCGTTCCCAGCGGATTTGGTCGCGCGCGCACGTTCGGATTGGCTCATGGCGAGTGACGTCAACCGCAGTTCGGCTTTGGTCAATCCAATCCTACCTACCAGATCACAGCGGCGGATGGCCAGCGCTTTGTGATGCGCAAGAAGCCCCCGGGCAAGCTGCTCTCCAAGACGGCTCACAAGGTGGAGCGCGAGTATCGCATCATGCACGCGCTTGAGCACACGGATGTTGCCGTCCCCAAGACGTACTGCCTGTGCGAGGACGACTCCATCATCGGCACGCCGTTTTACATTATGGAGTTTCTCGACGGCCGCATCTTTGAGGACTTCACCATGCCCGGCCTCGGCGCCCCGGAGCGGGAGGCTTGCTGGCGCGATGCCGTCAGGACGCTCGCCCGGTTCCACGCCGTTGACTATAAAAAGGTCGGCCTGGAGAAGTTTGGCAGGCCATCTGAATTTTACAACCGGCAGATCAAGACATGGACCACCATCTGCGACAGCCAAGCAAAGGCAGTGGATATAGAGACCAAGGAGCCCGTGGGGCAGCTGCCTCATTTCGACGAGACGCTGCGCTTCTTCAAGAATGAGCAGCTTCAACCCAAGGATCGGGCTACGCTGGTCCATGGTGATTACAAGATCGACAATCTGGTGTTCCACAAGACGGAGCCGCGAGTTATCGGCATCCTCGAGTATGTCATGATTTTCCTGAGGGCTGCCTCCTTCGCTAACATGCAACCAGCTGGGAAATGTCAACAGTGGGCCATCCGCTGTCTGATGTGTGCAACTTTATGACCAACTTTTTCACAGCCCAGCACGAGGGTGCCTCAACCTACGATGCATCGGGATTCCTCCCGGGTCGGACACCAGGCCTCCCGCAGCCGCAGCAGATCCTGGAGTGGTATACAGAGACGAGCGGGTACGACCCCCGCCAGGAGGTGCCGTGGGGAATGGCATTCAACATCTGGAAGTTGGCGGGAGTTTGCCAGGGCATCGCAGCTCGCTACGCGCTGCGGCAGGCGAGCAGCGAAAAGGCCAAGCTTCATGCGGTGACGAGGGTCCCGCTGGCCGAGTGTGCGTGGGCCTTGGCTAAGAAGGCGGGAGCTGAGGAAACGGGATCAAGGTTGTAAGTAAGTAAGATCTGGGGACGCACATCGGAGGACAAGGGTTTCATGCGGTGTTTGGGGACACTTTGGTGTTTTTAGACCTAGGAAGATGCACAATAAACTCGGAATAGTTAAAAAAAAACCCCCCAAGGAGGTGTGCTGTCAACTGTAATTGGAAGAGGATAGTAAAGCCAAGCCTTTTAGGACAAGGTACATGAGGTACTGTAGATTCTGTGACAAACCTAAGATAAGAAGAAAGATAACAATTGGAAAACGATGTTGATGAGATACGGCTAGTTGGATAGCGTATCGGATATATTAATTTTTGTTGTCATGAATTGGCCTTTTTCTTCATGTAATCGTCCATACACCTCGCTCTTCTTCATTTATACTGAGCGGACCTGTCAAAATGCATCGGGAAATATCCACTGGGTGGGAGGCCGTCAAGGAAGATTTAAATTTGGGACTGGGGGGCGGAATGCAACGCATGAACAGAACAAGGGTGGTGATGCAGACCGAATCAGAGGCTATCCATCCCACACACGCCGTGTCTCTGACGTATTGCCACCCGCTGCTCCAAGATTTTCTTTCTTCGTCTCTCACTTGCTCCTTTTCCTTTTCCTTTCTTGTATTGCAGAAATATGCACCTGATCTGAGCAACCCAAATGGACGATTGCCTCCCGAGGCCACCCAAAAATAAAAAGAACCGAGCTGCCGTGGAGACGGACAATGCGTGGCCGCCTCTACCGGGCAACTGGAGAGGATCGCTGGATCTGCTAACTTAGCGCGTTTGGCCCGCCCGTGTCGTGAGGGCGTGCGCTAATCAGTGCAGCCAGCTGGCTCCAGGATCTGGAGCAGTGGATTGATTGATTGATTGACGTTGTGTCTCTTTGATTTGACTTTTCCTCGTCGTCACTTCTCAGACAATCAACCTCGGGGCTTCATCACGACTCCCGCCGGCCGTATCTTTTTTTCTGGCTCCTGCGGTTGCGCCGCCCTCGTTGCTCTGCGCCCCGCCGCCCGAATACCTGGCAGCATAACCTCTGCTCCTTTAGTTGCTGCATACACACTAGCTCCCGATCCAGCGGCACAACGCAACGTAGTTCGGACACAGGCACAGACGGGGAGAGAGACGAAAAAAGAGGACAAGGACAACCGTCGTCGATCCAGCTGCGTCGGCGCTGTAGGCTCCCCTTCGCCTGGCTGCACCTCCTCCCCTGCTGCGTCCGATGGCCGACAAACGCAGGCGCATCAGGCTTGGCTCAACGCCCACTCCCGCCAGCTACCGAGAGCGGGAGCGCGAGCGCGAGGAGGACCAGCAGACGCGGCGTAGAGAGAGGCAGCCGCTGTTGAGCAGGCTCAGCAGCACGGCAGGCGGCCTCGAGAATGCGGAGACGCTGTACAGCTGCATGACGGATCCCCACAGCCATCTCCCCGTCTACACCAATATCCACCGCATCCGCCGTGACATTATCAGCGTCGTCGAGGATCATCTGAGCCTGCAGCAGCTGCAGGATCTGAAGATCAATGTGACCGTGGTCCGGCCCCTTGTCGACAAGTTTTACGGCCTGAATGACATATCGATAAGTGAGTTTATTTTATTTTCTTTAACCCGTTCCTTATCTCGTTTTTATCGTTGCAAAATTGAATTTTTTAAAAAATTGGTTGCTCAATACTGACGTTGTTGGCGTCAAGTCTACTGTCTGCTCGTCAACCGTGCTCAATTCCTTGAGGAGCAATCTCACTTGAACAATCGCCAGAATGTAAACTACACGCGCGCCACCCTGTGCGAGCTCATTGCCACCCGCATTCTGCGCCGCTTTGGCGAGAACCACGACGGCGCGGAGGGGCTCTTGCTTCTGGCTCACATCCTCGTCGCGGGCTTTGAGCCCTTTCAGAATGCCCCGATAGAGATTCGCGAAGAGGCTGAGCGCACCACGTCGTGGATGCACAACAAGACGCTGCCCTCGCTCGAGATTGCCATTGTCACAGAGAGCAAGCTCTTTCTCAGCTCGGCAACCTGCGTCAAGGTTGTCAACGCCATCCACGACGGCCGCATCGTCTACACGCCGTCTACCTTCTGGGACATCATCCCGGACCACTACAAGCTGAAGCCCATTTCTCTATACGACCCGCGAGACTCGCCCCTCCTGAACCAGTACCGTCTTATTGTCCCCCGCACCAGAAACTTTCTCGAAACCGCCCACTTCACCATCCTGCTCGTCCTGTACGGCATTGTCATGAGCGAGAGATCAGACAACTGGTCCGTGGCTCAGATCGCCTTTGACATTTACGCATTCGGATGGGGTTTGGACCAGTTTGCGACCATCCTGGCCCATGGTTGGTAAGGGCTCACACCAGAAACGCTTTGCATCCTTGAACCGCCCAGCTAACCAGTGTCATATAGGAGCGTCTACACACAGAATCTCTGGTCGTTTCTCGATGTTGGATTCATCATCATCTACTGGGCCGCACTCCTGATACGGCTTTATGGATCGCACTACCACATTCCTGGCGCGATTGAGCAGACATATGATGTGCTGGCGCTCGCCGCTCCTGTGCTTATCCCTCGCCTGGCGTTTAACTTGCTCAGGGATAACCTGGTGTTCCTGTCGCTGAGATCGATGATGGCCGATTTCCTCTTTCTCACTGCTCTAGCCGCCTGGTGCTTTCTTGGCTTCCTGTTCTCGCTGCTCTGGCTTGGTTCCGGTGCTCATCCAATCGGGTGCGTGTTGCCTTTGATTCTTAATTTTCCATTTGTTGCTGACAAGAAGACGCAGAACCATTTCTCAGTGGATGATTTACATCTGGTTCGGCCTCGACGCTACCGGAATCCATCGTGCGGTAAGTCTATTCTACGCTGCTTTTCACGCAATTCATATCTAATGCGTTATGTAGACGGAGTTCCACCCCATTCTTGGTCCAAGCATCATGGTAGCCTTTGCCTTCCTCGGAAACACCTTGTTCCTCACAATCCTTGTGTCGATGCTGTCCAACACCTTTAGCAACATTTCCGCCAACGCCGTGTCCGAGATACAGTTTCGACGAGCAGTTCTCACCCTCGAAGGTGTCAAGGCCGACGCTGTTTTCGCCTACCCCCCGCCCTTCAACATTGTTGCCGTGTTTCTCTTCGTGCCTCTAAAGTTCATCGTTAGCCCCCGATGGTTTCACAAGATTCACGTCATGGCTGTCAAGATCATCAACCTGCCGCTCTTGCTCCTGATTGCCGTTACCGAGCGTCGTCTCCTGTGGTCTTCAGGCCAACACCCTGATTACGATTCCGAACCCAAGACCAGGCCGAGCAAGAACAGGTTTTGGCAAAAGTGGCGCCTAACCGTTCACCGCGACCTCAGAGCCGTTTTCCAAGTCTCGCCCCCAGACACGGTTCACCAAGACATTACAGTTGATGATGATCTGACTCACCACCTCATCCGGCGACAATTCACCGCCCGAGTCAGCCACAGCCCTACTGACGATTTCCAGCCCCGACGTCCTTCGCGTCGCGACTCAATGTTTCCTGGAATCCCGCAGGAGCTGACGGGCTCGTTTACTGACCCAGAAGAGATTCAAGTCATGACGCAAAGAATGGAAAACATGGAGAGGACCATGCGCCGGATGGAGGCCATGCTGCGCCAGCTTGTGCCTTCCATTGAAGAAGCCATGGTTGATGACCTGGACGAGAGCGGTACCTTGCAGGAAGGGGGCACGACGCAGTCATCGGCAAATGACCTGATGGACTAGATTGCAACTGCATAAACAGGGAGTTGATTGATACATGGACAAAAGTGATTCAGGATAGATTGCTTTATAGAACACGAACACTGAAGTAGCGATTGATTTAGCTGAACAAATTGCCGTCACTTGTGCGCATCTGCCAGGAACTTGCCGTTACTGATTCACCTCTGCCGCGAATTTCACTCTAACTTGAACAAATCTGATCTCACGCAAAAAAAGAACAAAAAAAAACACAAGTCAACAAGGCGGCTTTTTCACACCACGGAATCCTAGGCCATTCCACGTTCTTGAGGTTTCTTTTTTGCAGAAACAACGAACAACATGTGCACCCTCATCTACTTTGAACACAAAGTCTGCAAACATGTGTGGGCTGTCATCATCGAGCCCTGCGAACCGGGCATGGGGTTCAGAACATGCCCCAGCTTCGGCGACGGCTCCGTCAAGCAGACGCCGAGGTACCTTGTCACGCGGAGCCGGCCCTGCCCGCGATGCGAGCTCGGCGGCGTGTACGATCGGAATCTGGTTCGCATGGTCGAGGCCATGGGTCGCGGCGTCAAATGGGGGGTTGGACCCGGGGAGGAGGATTGGGGCTGCGATATACGACTTCCTGGGAAAGGGGCATGTGTGGTTTTGTGATGAATGGCGAAGGGAGGGCAGCGTGAAAAAAAGGGGATACGGACTTGGTTGATGATGCTTTTTTGGTGTCCATCGGCAAATTGTGCGAATTTGCATTGCATTTTGGTGAGCATTCGAGACACGGCATGGCCAAGTTTGAATCTGAGACTCGGGCAGTCTTAATTAATCGCTTAAGAGGACTGGTCTCTGAGACATTGGCTCATCTACTGGTGGGCTTGGATGATACTGTTTTCGTGTGGTGTTTTGGCACCCCCGCATTGGTGTTGTGTATACGAAAACAACACCTACTGCAGCCCACCCATGAAAGGATCCGAAGTATTGTCAGTGAGGGAGCGGAGGAATGGCGTGGACTTTCGGTTCATTTCCTTCCTCACAGTTAACTCTTTCATGCCTAAACAATAGGCCTGTATCACGTGCCTCTCCACACCTGAAGCCCGATGGGTTTTCTCATCGCACGCATGTTGAAGCAATCATCAAACCACTCGGGCAGCCAAGACAGCACACGAATAAAACAAAAAACCAGAGCAATGCTGCCAACGCCGGATACGGACCACGTGCCCTACGAGCGGGTATACGAGCCCGCAGAAGACTCCTATCTCCTGCTGGACACGCTCTCCTCGGATGCGGAGACGGCCTTCCTGCACCGGGCCTTTGCGGACGGCGCGCCCCTGGTGGTGGAGGTTGGCACGGGATCCGGCGTCGTCATCGGCTTCGTGCACGCGCACGCCGAGACCATCTTTGGCAGCCGCCACGTGCTGGCGGCGGGCGTCGACATGAACGGCTTTGCGTGCCGGGCGACGGCGGCGACGGCGGCCAAGGCCCAGCTGGACAACCCGCGCACGCACGGCATGTACCTGGGATCGTGCAAGGGCGACCTGGCGTCGCCGTGGCGGGACGGCGCCGTCGACGTGCTCATCTTCAACCCGCCCTACGTGCCCACGCCCGAGATGCCGGCCCGCCCGCACGCCTTTGCCGCCGAGGACCTGCCCGAGGGCTCCGACCCTTCCTTTGACGACGACTCGTACCTGCTGGCCCTCTCCTACGCCGGCGGCCGCGACGGCATGGAGACGACGGACCGCCTCATCGAGGCCCTGCCCAGCATCCTGTCCACCCGCGGCTGCGCCTACATCCTCCTCTGCGCCCAGAACAAGCCCGACGAGGTGCGCCGGCGCATCGAGGCCTTCGGTCCCGAGTGGAGGACCTTTATGGCTCGCTCCAGCGGGAAGCAAGCCGGCTGGGAGAAGCTGCAAGTCGTCCGTATATGGCGTGAATTTTCTTCAAAGTCAAAAGAGGCACCGTGAGGGGGGAGGAGGAAGGTGAAGTAAAAAAGAAAAAAAGGAGGACTGTTGGTGGTGGCGTGCAAGAGCATGTATTTCAGATATCTTTCCATACCAAAGCGATACCCACCCGCCGATGCTTCATACAGTTGTTTTATGGCCAAACATCCCAAACGCCAGGTTCCAGTTGCATGTTGATATCGTCGAGATAGCTCGACATCCCCGTTGCTGTCCCCGCAATTTCTCCTTTCAGGTCCAAATGTCCCATCGCTAGATATCCACCTCATTACCGCTTCCTCCCGTTTAACCACGTCCCCGACCACGGCCACGGCCGCGACCTCGGCCGCCGCCCCTGCCACGTCCTCGGCCGCCGCCGCCGCCACGCTCGGCCTCCTTGCGGGCCTTGTTCTTGGGCTTGGGCGCGTCGTCGATTAGTAGCGTGTCGAGGGGTAGAGAGTCGGGGAGGATAAAGTAGCGGATCGTGGAACCGCGAATGTTCATGGTGTCGAGGGAGATGGGCTCCTGGCCCTTGGCCGTCATCTTGACAGTGCGGAGAGCTGTGTTCATCTGCGGGGAGACGGAAGCAATCGTGCCGTGGACAATGGTGCCTGGAGCATTGAAAGGTTAGTTACTGTCTATTCAACTTGCTGGCTTCGATCATCATCAAGCCGCCGGTAGGACAAGCAGGTGTACATACCATTCTTAAGTTCAATTGTCACCGTTTCGTTGGCGCATTTCATCAAGAATCTGGTCGCGCCGAGTTAGTCCACGAGCTCGTGCTTGAAAGAGAAGCTCAGCACAATCCGAGCGCAAGCGGGGGGGAAGAGAAGGAGGGGAAGGAGGGAGACTTCTTACCGAACCAGCTTCATGGCGGCGGTCTGCGAGGGTTGAGATGCTACAGCAGCGGTAGGAAGTGGGACGGAGGAGAAAGGTGCCGTGGGACGTCAAGTTGGGCGGCGCGTTTCGTCGTCGTCGGCGTCAGGCTGAAGCTACAACACCAGCCCTGCGAAATTGTCGGTCGGAAAAATCGAGGGTCGGAGCTTGCTGGGATGTGCACGTGACTTGCGTACCTGTGGCTGAGGAAGGAGGAGCCAAGTGAGGCGCTATGGCCGCTGTCCGCCCAGAAATCAACAATCACGTGGCTCGTAAAGATTCGGCAGAACGTTATTCAATCTAACGCTTATTGGTCTTGTCAGACTTGTTTATCGATAAGCCGACCCGCGGTTCATGGGGCAGCTTCGGACGCGGGCCCTGTAGCCACCCATAAATTCCGAGCCTCGCAACCTGCACCATGACAAACGCCTCCAAGCTGGCCCGTCGCCTAACTCTGAGTTCCCCCTTCATACCCTGAGTCCCTTAATTCAACTGGATCGCCGGGGGGGACGTCCGTCGTTTTGCAACTCTCCCACTGCATATTTTATCCAGCTGTGTGCTTCTCCCGGAGTCACAGCACTCCCCTGGTGCCCAGTTACCCCACCATCCCAGCTTCAAGGCGGCAAGGCGCCCTGTCCAGCTTTCGACCACCACCCTCAACACCCCCACCGAATCGATAGCGCCGATACGCGGCCCGAAACCACGCCGAGTACATCGCCAAAATGATATCGGGGCGTGGTGGTGCTGCCCGGGCCGGGCGCATTCGTCCTCCTCGTCGCATCGTGCGTGTAAGTGCATAACAACTCGGGTGGAAGCATCTAGAACGAGGCCCGCCTCAACCAATCCGGACCGACCGAAGCCTGCCCTGGCCATTCAGAGGCAAGATAGCTAACTGTGCCCAACAACAGCCGAACGGTCCCGGCGAGAGTGCCGATTTTGAGGCATGCTGGAACATGCTGAAGGAGGCTCTCCGCGACATTCACAACAAGAACTGCAGCCGGCTATCCTTTGAAGAGCTCTATAGAGCAGCCTATAAAATAGTGCTTAAGAAGAAAGGCGAGGTGCTCTATGACAGAGTCAAGGAGTTTGAGGAGCAATGGTTCGCCGAGCACGTTATTCCCAAGATCGAGGTCCTCGTCACCAAGAGCCTCATTAATATTGGTGTCGACCGGAACTCGGCGACTTCAGTCAATGAGAGACGGCAGACGGGCGAAAAGTTCCTGAAAGGCCTTAGAGACACTTGGGAGGACCACAACATGTCTATGAACATGACGGCTGATATTCTCATGTACCTTGACCGGGGATACACCCAACTTGAATCCCAACGAGTCCCCATCTTTGCCACCACCATTGCGCTATTCCGAGACCACATTCTTCGATCTTGCCTGAACGCAAACACTCGAGACCAAGTCATTGATATTTTGATCTCGGTGATCCTTGACCAAGTCAACATGGAGCGAGAAGGCGACATCATTGACAGGAATCTTATCCGAAGCTGCAGCAGGATGCTCAACTGTCTGTACGAGACGGAGGAAGAGAACGAAAATGAAAAACTCTATCTTACCGTCTTCGAGCCCAGGTTCCTCCAGCACAGCCAGAACTTTTACTCTGCTGAGTGTGAGCGGCTGCTCCGAGAATCGGACGCTGGGGCGTGGCTGCGACACACCCAACAACGCTTAAACGAAGAGGTTGACAGGTGTGGAACAACAATTGAGCTTGAAACCCTGCCAAAGGTCAACAAGACGATTGATGACCAGCTTATTGTCGCTCACTTGTTGGAATTCCTGGGATTAGAGGGCAGCGGACTGAAGTGGATGATCGACAATGACAAGATTGACGATCTTTCCATCCTCTACAAGCTCATTTCGAGAGTTGACGAAAAAAAGACGGCACTCCGCGACATTTTACAGCGACGAGTAGTTGAGCTGGGCATCGAGATTGAGAACGTTCTCAAGAACACGGATTTTTCGGCGGCTCAGGAAGGAGATGAAGGCGCAGATGGAGAAAAGTCAAAGACTCTGAATCCCGCAGCACAACAGACCGCAGCAGCTATCAAATGGGTGGATGATGTCTTGCACCTCAAGGACAAGTTTGACAATCTCTTGACCCAGTGCTTCCAGGATGATTTGATCATCCAGAGCGCCCTCACCAAGAGCTTCTCAGACTTTATCAACATGTTTACCCGGAGCTCCGAATATGTGTCCCTCTTTATTGATGACAATTTGAAGCGGGGCATCAAGGGCAAGACTGAGGCGGAAGTCGATGTTGTGCTGGAGAAGGCCATTGTCCTGATCCGCTATCTTCAGGACAGGGACTTGTTTCAGACATACTATCAACGTCACCTTGCAAGGAGGTTGCTGCATGGGAAATCCGAAAGCTACGATGTCGAAAAGCAGATCATTTCTCGCATGAAGCAGGAGATGGGCCAACAATTCACTAGCAAGTTTGAAGGCATGTTCAGAGATCTCGTCACCTCATCGGAGCTTACAACCGGCTACCGTGACCGCATGCGCGCTGTTGGAGACGGCGGCAAGACGATTGATCTCAATATCAATGTTCTTACCACCAACTACTGGCCGCCCGAGGTCATGGGCAGGACGGCTCAGATCGGCGATGGATCGCGAGTCGCCTGCACATACCCGCCTGAGATTAAGCGCTTGCAGGCAAGCTTTGAGCAATTTTACCTGGCCAACCGCAACGGACGTAAGCTGACCTGGATCGGCACTACGGGAAGTGCTGACATCAAATGTACCTTCCCTGCCGTCCCTGGGAAGTCTGGTGCGCTGTCCAAGGAGCGAAGATACGAAATCAATGTTCCAACTTTCGCCATGGTAATTTTGCTTCTCTTCAATGACCTCGAGGAAGGCGAGTGGTTGTCTTTTGCAGAAATCCAGGAGAAGACCAGCATCTCGACCCCGGACCTCATGAGGACTTTGACTGCGATTGCTGTCGCACCTAAATCTCGAGTCCTGCTCAAGGAGCCCCTCACAAAGTCGATCAAGACTGAGGACAAGTTCTCGTTCAATGTGGCATTCCAGAGTAAAGCGATGAGAATCAAGGCACCCATCATCAATGCAGTTTCCAAGGTTGAGGACAGTGCCGAGAGAAAGAACACCGAGGACAAGAACAACCAGACGAGAGCCCACATTGTAGACGCGGCTATCGTCAGAATCATGAAGTGAGTATTACCAAGTCGTCGTCAAGTTTGAACGAAGACGCTAACTGTTTTAGGTCCCGCAAAGAACTCAACCACTCGCAGCTTGTAAGCGAAGTTCTCACGCAGCTCTCGGGGCGGTTCCGACCCGAAGTGAGTCTCATCAAGAAACGTATCGAAGATCTCATCGCCAGAGAATACCTCGAGCGACCGGATGAAGGTGACACGCCGTCTCTCTACCGCTATGTGGCCTGAGGCTGGATGTTGATGATGTCACGAATGACGAATAAAGATAGCAATCATTTTGATAAACCCGCATGGCGTTTGGAGGGTATCATTGTTAATTTGGCAAACCATTTGCAAACTTTGGGCCCTTGGGCATGGCTTTGGACATGCATGTGCGGCATAGGGTGCAGGAGGGTATGGACCACTTCTGAAGAAGTGCACTAAGTGTAGCCACTGGACCTGGTATTCGTAGTGAAGGCCCCGGAATTGAATCATCGTGTTATGAAGAAGAAGACTTGATAAGCAAAACCGAGAAACTCCCTCTGGAAGTTGAGAGTTCGGTAGTTGATAGCCATCCTTTGGCATTCTTATCCACGAGGGCGCCATTATGGAAATAAGCCCCGGCGTAAAGTTTATTTATTCATGATTTATTTCCCCATGTTAGTCCTCTTTAGAAAATTCATTGTCGATACTCGTGAATTCCAGCGCGCCAGAGCCCAAAGTCTTTCAACTTGATACCAGTCACGTGACCCACACCGGTGGGCAGCGAACCTGCCTCTGGCGGGCAGTCAGTGGCAGCTAGACTTGTACCACCATTTCATCGACCTTTGACGAAAGCGGCGCTTGTTCCGAGACTATAGCCTGCATTCCCATTTCAAGGCCACTATTCCGTGCTCTTGTATCCGTCCCAGCCCTGCGCGAGCCCCCGCTGGATCGCCAGAAAAAACCCCCCCAGGGACAGCCTGATAGAATACCTCACCACCCACCCACCCACCTGTCACCACCATGCTCTTCTTTAGGTACGTGGCAGCCCCCAAACTGGTGCACTATTCGCTCCTTTATTTTATTATTTCTTATAAACTCCCTTTTGCTGCTTTTTCTCCTCCCCTTTTTCTTGGGAGGGAGACCTCGTGAACCAGGAGAGAAAAGAAGGAAAAATAAGAAGCCCTGGGCTCACATGTTTGCTCACAGCTTCTTCAAGACGCTCATCGACCACGAGGTCACCGTCGAGCTCAAGAACGACATCCAGCTCAAGGGCACCCTCAAGAGCGTTGACCAGTACCTCAACATCAAGCTTGATGACATCCAGGTCGTCGAGGAGCTCAAGTACCCTCACCTGGTTCGTACATCGGGAGCACAACCAGCTCCTCCCTCCCTCCCCCCTCTTATTAGCACAGCTGAGCTGACCTGGGAAACACCGCAGAGCTCCGTCAAGAACGTCTTCATCCGAGGTTCTGTGGTGAGGTACGTTCACCTGCCCGCCGCGTCGGTGGACACACAACTGCTGGAGGATGCCACTCGAAGAGGTAAGTCAGATGGAAAGAGACAAGAAAATGAGCCCTGCAAAAGCTCAAATCGGAATCTGAGGCTGACAATGACGGTACACAGAGGCCGCAGCCCAGCAGGCCAAGGCTAAATGAGCGGGCCGCTGAGGTTTCGTGCTGGAGGTAGAAATGATTTGCTGAAAGCGTGATGCATCTGGGCACCTGTCTTGGGGGAGAAAACGAAACGGCTCTTGCATGTGTGGTGTATGTATTGACGAAAATGGGAAAATGAGGATTCATGTGGCGTTGGCTCCTGATATGGATAATGAAATGCTATTCTTCCCCCATGTGGCGCCATCCTTGCTGTCGCTATAATTATCCAAACATGACATGTCGAAGAAATGGAAGCTTTGTCAAAGTCCAACTTGCTTTGCTAGCAACAGAAATGTCATCCAAAATAAAAAGGAATATTCAATAATTTGGTATTCTAAATAGAAACGGGACATGTCATTACCACCAAGCGCCGCCTCCCTTGCCAGACTTGCCATCCCATAGAGCAGCATCATCACTGTCTCTGCTCTCAATCAACGGCGTCACTAACCCCCCTCTTCTTCTCTCCATTACCCACCGATCAATCCATGCTTTCATGCGCTTCCTAGACTGATCGCTGCCCACGTTCACCGTCGGCACCACCTTTTCGATCCTCAGACTCATGACAAACATGGCCAATTCTCGAAAGCTGCTGTGTTCTGAGTAAGGTACTCCAAAGCACATGGCTTCCTTTGTGCTCCCTCTCTGCGCCACAAAATCCTTGTATCCAAATCGGTTACGCCAACTCTTTCCATGGAGGAGCTGCTCAGTCTGAATGCTACCGGGCGAGGTATTTGCCCCAACAGATTTGCCATTAGCTGGTCGGAAGTTCCAGCCACTGGGACGGAATCCTATAATGCGGCTGAAGTGTGGTTTGTAGCCGTTGAGATACTCTTGGAGAGTTTCGGCCCTTATCTCCATGAGCATTTGCATGTGAACCTGCGCCTCCCGAGGATTAGATGTGAGCAGGCCTGACAATTCAGGATCATCTAATTGCTTGCATATCTTGATCTTGCCGGGGGGAGCAAATATCTTGGAATTCAAGGCCTTTGCAATTGCTACGCATATGCGTTCCTTTCCAATGGAATAAGTACCACAAATAACCAACAGCCGTTGCTTTGGGCCTTGCTTTTTTGATGGCTGCGAATCCTCGTTGCCCTTTGAGCTTTGGAAGAACCTGCTCACAACTGGTGTTCCGGAGGTATTTGCTGACTTATCCCAGACATCATCTTTACAGTTGGGATCGGGTGATATCGATTTGCACAGATCCGCACAGGCTTCAATGACGTCGTTTTGAGGAGGGAAAGAATATCGCGGATTTAGATACGTAGTGTCCAAATAGCATATGTCAATTTTTTGTTGTTTAGCTTTCCCCGAGATGGAGTCGATGGTTTCTGGCTTGAGCAGTGGATGTGTGACGTGAGCAGGGCATGCTCGAAAATCACCGCAATGAAGGATTCGCTGAACTCGACCATTCGGACCTTTGCTCATCGTTTTCTGGAAGAGAAAGAGAGAGCTTCCAGGACAGTGGTTTGCGGGTATCATGGTGACGGTGGCCCCGTCAGTTCCAGGAATGTCATAAGACTTTTCAAATTCTAGTTCCACCACCCATTTTGCGGCGGTTCTAAGTTGTTGCTTTACGAGGCTTCCTGTAACCTTGCTGCAGTATATTGGACCGTGTTGCCATTTTGCCGTTAATCCGATGTAATGATCGCTATGAAAGTGGCTCAGGAAGTATGCTTTGCAGCCCTCCACTGCGCCATATCGAAATGCATCGACGCAGATAGAGAATCCTGGCATGATTTTGTAGAACGGACATGTTCTTTCATACGCGGGCCGACCTCGAGATGCATTCTCAGCGGCCGCAGCTGTTGCCCAAGCCGTGTCCTCGACTTTATTGGACATGAGTTTCGAAAAAGCAGACTTGGGGGCGTTTTTGGACGTATTTAGATCAAAGGGGTTGGCTTGACCAGGGCGAGGAACTGCGGCTCGGGCAAATCGGTTGCTGATCTCACCGGGTTTAACATCAGGGGGCTCCACCTTTACCGGGGTTTTTGACGTTGACTTCTCCTTTTGGCGTAAAGGAATTGGGTTCCCATCTAGGCAGGAGTTGACATGCCGTGCGGCTTCGTCCGTCGAAATGCCAACCAGACTGCCTTCGCAGATTGGGCAGTTTTGAATCATCCCGTCGTCTAGGGGCTCATCGGCGAAATCTTCGCTCGAGAACCCTCCGACCTCCTCAGCTTCGAGCCGAGCTTGTTCTTGCATGAACCTCATCTCTCGCATCTCTTCGCCTTCAAATTCGTCTCCATCAAGTCCAGATATGTCGGCAAAATCGTCTAAATTTTCGAATTCTGGTTCAATCGCATCATCCTGATTCAACACAACCAGCTCGCCATCGTCGTCCTTCTTCTCGTCCTTAGTAAAAATGTCTAGTTGAACCTCGTGGTTGGGGGGAGGTCTCGCACATTTTGGAATCTCAATATCTATCTTGCTGGATTCGGTGTGTTCATCAGGTTCGTCTTCGCTATCGGAGTCCATCACGAATCCAGTCTTGATTCGTGGTCTGGTATTCTTTGAGGGGTTTGGTCTGGAGGCATCTTCCGACTTGACTGGAGAAGACGGTGGCTCTGTTTTTGAGGGCAATTTGCTTTCTGCCCTTTCTTCGGGTTCTTGGCTCAGTTTCCTCTTCTTGCTGGGCGATTCGCTTTCATTATATCGGTCGGCATCGTCGGCGTCATAGATGTCTTCTTCGATGTTGACTTTCGCTTCCGGTATCGCACCAACAAAAAGGGAACCCTCTTTGTTGTCCACCTTTTGAAAGAAGCTCAAGATGCTTGCATTCGGCTTGGCTGGCTTTTTGGAGACGGGCCCTGCGGTGCCGGGTTTCTTGGGTGTGAAGGATCGTTTGGATTTCGTTGACGCAACCATGGCGAGTACCTTTCTTGCCGTAAAGGCCTCGAATAGAAATTTCCAAAAAAAAAAAAAAAGGCTATAGTGGCACTGCGTCGAGTAGAAGAGCCGGAGATAGAAGGCCAAGGCCCATGCCAATTTGAATATGTGGAGGTTTTGGCTGTCGATATGAGCAGGGCTGAAGTGGGATGAATTCGGTGGAACGCGATACGCGCAGGGGCAAAAATGGCATCGCGCAGTCACATGACCAGATGGGCTGTCATTTACAAGCTGTTTGAGACATTGCATAATTACCTTTCCCGTTTTATCGAAAGTCCACGAAAGCAAAAGCCATTAGTAGCACGATAATAATTTAATACGGCTAAAAAAATGAAGATTTCTAATTGACTACTTTGAATAACCATCTACGAGGATGGTGTAGTTGGGCGTAATACATTCCAAGTATGAAGACAAAAGCTTGGCTCAATTCTGCGCCTCTTGGATTCGGCACAACTGTAGCAACGGTGTTGGCGGGACATCGTGTTTAAGGTTGAATTAGTTTGCACTTTCTTCGCAATGGGCCGTTTGCACCAAGATGAATTGTGCCTCTGTCAAAGTATCCCGCCATGGAAGCAACTCAAATCAGCACTGGAGTGCTGATGTAGTGAGTTGACTTCCGGTTTCGATGCTAGATATCCAGGCATACATGGTCAATAGATGAATGGTAATATCGCAGAGCGAGTTTTGAAATGATGAGTAGAAAAATTGAATGGCCACATTTGGGCAGGTGGATTAAATTCTAATGTAACTAAATATTCAATCATATTCAACTGTAAGATTGCCCCAAAACTCCTTGCCAGCATGTCATTTGGGTATCTTAAGTCAATAACTGCACAGCAGCCGGTCCTGGTCACATTACCTAAACGCCAAAATACCACCAATATGGGGTATTAAAAAAACAGAAGCCCGCCATTTCCTCATAAAACAATATTTAAAACAGCCTTAGTTGGGCCTTCATCCCCGGGACTGACAGACAGCGTCTCGCTTTGCGACGCGTCAAAGAATCTTGAATTGCGCTCGACAGCGATCGATGTGACAACGTCCATTTGAATGGCCATTTCGTTGCGCTCAGGGCTCCTTAACGATTCCTGGCTGATGCTCCTCGTCCTTGGCGGGGGCAATCTTAATTCAGAATTGCCCCATTTGCCTAGGACTTGAAACCATCCACCAACCCCGGAAGCCCTGGTGCGAGCCTCGCCACCCTCGATCCAGACCACGTTTCCATATCGCCCAGCGGGAGTGCGCGTGAATGCAAATGTTTCAATGCCAGTACTCTCAGCGGCGACATCATCCGTTGACGAGAAAACAATGGAATGACGGGTCGTGCCAAAAAGAAGACAGTCAAAGGACCCATTACTTGCGATCAGAGAGCTTGCGAAGCAATAGTACTCCATTGGAACATGGATACCGGCCATTGTGATGATACGCCCGAGAGCAAGAGGGAGCGTGCACAAGACGTAGATGAGCGGATAAAGCAAGAAGGCCGGATTGTGGTTCAGCTTGGCCCTGGAATCGGGATGCCCTAGCCTTTTCATCTTGAGTCTGGCTTGTCGGCGGAGGGAAACATAGATGCTGACATAGAGTGTTGATGTGGTGATGAGGGAGAGGAAGATGAAGAGGTAATGGGTGAGGAGCCGAAGGTTTTCGTAGGCGTCGTTAATCCAGCACTATTTGATAATTAGCTCCCATATTTGCTCAGGGAAACATGCTTCACATACCCAGGGACCAGCCCGAACAAAAAAACCTCCCGTATCTTTTCCATTGCTCGTGACTAGAAGCGGGATAACAGAAAGACTGTAAACAAACACCCAGATTCCGATAATGACCGTGTAAAGCACGTATTGAGGTGGCCGGTAGTTTTGTACTACCGAAAGATATGTGTGAATGGCAATCAATGTCATGAAGAGGCTGGATGACAAATCTCCATTGGAGTCAAAGAGTCCCTGAACAAAGCATGTGGGGGAGTCGACGAAGATTCCTCCCTGTTGGATCCACGATATGCTGAGAAGAAAAGCAGCACCCTGGTGCATGTCGGCAAGAATAAGATTGAAAATTAGAATAAGAAACTGGTTCGGAGGCCTGTCTCTGGCGTTCTGAATCCGCTGTACACTTTCGTCGTGGGCTACTCGGTTTGTTTCCCCCTGGGGTCCATATGCCCCCTCCTCAAAGGTGAAGTCGGTAACGGGTTGTGGTGCCGGAATGTTTTTTGTGATGTTGTGAGCGCGAGATGTCTTGCGAAGGTGCCAGGCTATTAATTTCAGAGTCAAGTACAGAAAGAGACTCGAAGTGAGGATGAAGGAGACCAGGGCGAATATTGAGACGGCAATCAGCCCGCTGTAGAGACTCGGAGACAGAGACTTCAAGCTCCCAATCTCTGGATGAGCCCTCAGGTATTCCTCGCTGGGAGTGAGCATGGTTGCTGATGTTCATCCGCACTGGAGAGTGGCTGCGGGAAGCGAAGGAGGGCTGGAGTTCAAGTAAGACGCCATGTTCTGGAAGAATAGACCAACTACATGGTTAATCTCCCGTCCATGCTCCTGCGCACTGGTTAGCCTTTGCGGTAAGACATTGACTTGAGCCATGACGCTCGTCTCCATGTCCCTGTGGGGACTGCTAAGGAAAAGAGGCCATCAACGGCGTCCAGCCGGCTCGGTAAGGCACGAGAGCTGACGAACGTCGGGGCAGGACCCTGTGTCCTATCACAGACCGTAGTCCAGTGCTCCCTGGCTGCGCACAAGCACGCTGAGTACCGTTCAATGGCCAATGACCGGGGAAGGATATGAGCACTGACTCGTGCCAAGGTGACGAGTAGAGCACAGATGCGCGGGAATAATAGATCTCCGGCGGGGAGGGAGCGGCTAGTGAGACACTAGCTAACCGAGGGGACGTTCGTCAAAAAGGAGGCTGACTAGTCCAATATGGTATCGTGTGAATGTACGATATTGAATTGGAAACACATGAGAAACAAGCCATCTACAATGCAGATCGATGTGAGGAGCTTTGGTTTCCTCAATGGCGCGAAGACGGGAGGCAGAAAGAACATGTTTCACTGGGTATTTTCTCTCAACATGTGGCAGCGTTTCAATCTGATAGCTCTGAACTAAGGGTCTGATAATATCAATTTAGTGTTAGGCGCTTTCTGATACTGCCGTGATTGCATTGATGAAAAGGGACCTGTGTTTTGACCGAGCGCCCCATTTTGACTTTTTCCAAGCTGGGCAAACTAATCAACCGTCCCTTTGTTTCGGCCTCGTGGTTCTCGGAGAGACTCGGGCAAATGGCATTGTTTGTTCTGCGCACCATCCAAGAGAGCTGGGCTTGGTCGGAAGAGGACAAGCGCCGCGAGAGGGATTCTCCCTGTTTCGGGCCTTGTCCTTCTGGGGAAGGTCTCTATGGAGGAGGTGATGATCGTGTCAATGCTATTTGCGGGCTCTCTCGGCCAGCCATTGCCTGTATTCCGCCACCCCGAGGACGAGCACATTGATCTGCAACGCTATTCGGTGGTTCTACTGGTCATAGGGCTGTCTGCCCATGCCCTCCTCAGCTAGCTGAAGGATCGAGTTTCCAGCCACGAGTGGTTCATGAGATGACAGACGGCGCAAAATAGTATCATCATCTGACAGCAACCCGTTGGCTGATGGCTTTCGGGAAGGTGATTGCCGAACAATCTACCATCGTAAAGACCTCGGAAATGGGCCGCTAACGCTAAGGGCTGAGGCGTCACCCAGCCTCTGGCCCAGGTCCATTCAATTTCGGCGAATAACAGTCCCCGCAACCAAAACATCGATCGATTCTTCGTAATTGTTTCATCATGTGCTCTTTGCTTTGGGGCGTCGCCAACACTTGATTTGACAGGCACCCACCCTCAGCTGCTTCAGCCTTCAAGTTCGCTGCCTAGGTGAGGCGAATCAGCGCTTACGATGACCCAGAATGAGTCAAAACCCAATATACAGAACAGAATGCCTGCTAGATTAGGCCAAAGGAGGCCTCTTGCCAATATAAAAAAGCAGTTAACCCTCAATTGTAGCGTACCTCTCTTCTTTTTCCTCTCCAGCTCTCTTTGCCATTCTGGCTAGAATCGAGTGTAGTATCTGTTCTTGCTTAGGTTGACGCCTGGCATAGGTCCACAGGGCCCTTCAACTTCATTTTTTGGAATCTTGGGCAGTTTCATCGGCCTACGCTTGCGTAGCCGGGATGCCCACCGTGTCCCTGGTATTACACTGCTTCCAAGTGACGCGAAACAAATTCTCTTAATCTTTCATTGTTCCGCTGGTTGCACTAGCGCTGCGAAGAAGGACGCCGTCAGGGCGACGGCTGCATCAGAAGCCTGGTCGGCTATTTCCCCATTAGACAGCTTAATAAGATCACATGGCACTGAATCACCATGTGTTTTATATTCCTGGTTTCGAAGTTTTGTCAGTCTCAAGTTGTGTGTTAGAATGTTGCATCCGAATGTGCTGTGCCGGCGGAAGGAAGCCCAACTAAGCGAGGCACAAGCCACTATTATGTCTCTTCGCAGCTGCACCGCCACGTTGCCGGGCCGTCCCAATTGGCCACCGCGGGGCTCGTGCGTTACGAGACATTCAACCACCTCAGGCCCCTTTTGAGACGCCTCGGAGCCACGGCTTAGGTTCAGAACAACAACAGCCAACATCCACGGCGAACAACCTCCCCGAGATTTTTCGGCCAGTGGTCGCATCTCCCCGAGAAGTGCAGCCGCTCACAATAATGTGAGGCGACTCGACCGACTTCTCATCCAACTCTAGCCCGCAGGCGTGTCTTGTTCCGACCCTGGTCTCAGTCTTGGGCCATAGATCATCATGGCTTCCCTCCAAGTGAGAGGGCCGGACATGCCCGTCACCAAACACAAGGCTTTTGAAGATGCAAAGAAGATGCAAAAGATTGTGGCGGACCAGTGTGCCAAGGCCGGGAAAGACGCTCCTCAGTATCGCCTCTCAGAACTTATCGGCAAGGGTAGTTTTGGCCGTGTTTACAAGGCTACATCTCTAACGACCAACCAGCTGGTTGCCGTCAAGATTATTGACATCGAAGACAGCGATTCCGTGAACCCAAAGCTGGCCGATACCTACAGCGATCTGCTGAAGGAGATCAACGCGCTGAAGTTGCTAAGCGACAGTGGCGCCCGAAACATCAATCATGTCATTGAGGCGCTACCTGTTGGCCAGTCCATGTGGATGATTACTGAGTACTGTGCTGGTGGCAGTGTTTCCACGCTAATGAAGCCGACCGCGCCCGGAGGTCTGCAAGAGAAATGGATCATTCCAATTCTTCGTGAGGTGGCCGAAGCCGTCTTCTGGGTTCATGGGCAAGGTATCATTCACCGAGATATCAAATGCGCCAATATTCTCGTCACAGAAACCGGTAACGTTCAATTGTGTGACTTTGGTGTTGCGGGAGTCATTGAGACCAAGTTTGACAAGCGATCTACTGTGATTGGCACGCCTCACTGGATGGCCCCTGAACTTTTTGACTCGGTTGCCTCCTACGGTACAGAGGTTGATATCTGGGCCTTTGGTGCTATGGTGTACGAAATCGCTGCCGGCGTGCCGCCTAATGTGGTTGCAGGAATGGACTTTGCAAGGCTGGGATCCTATTTGAAGCAACACACTCCTCGCTTGGAGGGTGATCAGTATTCTCAGGGCCTCAAGGATTTGGTCGCGTATTGCCTGGTAGATGACCCCAAAAAGCGACCACCGATCGAGCAGGTTCAACGCCACCGTTATATTCACGGCACACATGATGCTTATCCCACTTCCTCTCTCGCTCACCTTGTTCGAGGGTATAAATTATGGGAAGCTCAGGGAGGCATTCGAAAGTCTCTCTTTTCTGCTGGCGGAGCTCAAGGGCCCTCTGATCTGGGATCGATCACCATGGAAAGTGATGAGTGGAATTTCAGTACAACCGCGGCATTTGACCAACAAGTGCTCGGGAATGGCGACGCCGAGGCGCTATATGATGTGTACGGCTCTCAGGTGGACTTTGCCCTAGATATGTTCGAGGAGACTTCAAAGCCTCAAAAACCAAAGTCCCGCCGAAGGCCTCCGCCTCATCTTCCTTCTGTCAAGGCGCCTTTAGAAAAGCTTTTCGATCCGAACACCATATCAAATTATGAAGACAACTCCAGAGCCTACTACGGGCGCGCATTCCCGCCACCTACGCCGGCGTCTGACCTTCCGCTGAGGGATGACTCAAACAAATCTGCCGGTGTCAGAGAGTCACTGATTGATCTGGATGCCTCGCTTCACGGAAGTGATCTATCGGAGTTTGTAGACATGAACACAATCCGGGCGGGCGACTCGAGGGCTTCTATGGATTACGACTTTGGCGATGCCACCTATGTCCGACCTCCCAACAGTGACCCAGCGGACCTGAGCAACAACCGGCGTACGCGAGACTGGAAGTTTCCATCAATGGCCCCGCCGGCTTCCGCGAACCCAGAGATGTTCAGGTTCCCGTTCAACAATGACGACTCGGGACCAAGCACCAGCCGGCTCATCCACCCCCCCGAGCCTCTCCAGCCACCGCCGCCCTTCAACGACCTTTCTGTGCCCCAGCCAGATCCTGTCAACAACCGCGCGTCGTCTGGAAGTCTCATTGACTTGGACATGAGTTTCGCCGACCCCATCACGGACTACCCCAGGCCGTCAACATCGCACTCCGACGTTGGCTCCATTGCTGGGTCCGAGGTTGGCGGCGCGAACCCATTTGAGCTTGAGAAGCATGCCTCCATGTACATGATGCCTACGAATATCCGAGAGCCATCCATCTACGTGTCTGAGGACTCGGAGTTTGCAAGTGCTGTGGCGGATCTCTCCCTCAACGGCACCGCGCGCCTTGACGCTCCCCACCTCCAACCCCCACCATCGCTTCCGCCACTGCCTCAGCAAACCGTAAACCCGCCGTCCAACGAACGGCCATACTCGTTGAGCGACTTTGCGGACACTGACCCCGAATTCCTCACACCTCAACCTACTGCTGCCCCTGGGCCTCCTCGTGCTCCGCAGCCACTCCAAGATCGGCCACCGTTGCAGGAAGAGTACCAGCGTCCCATGCAGTTCCAGCCATTCTTCCCGCACGCTCCATCTGCGCCGGCGGCCCAGGTCATGGAAGGCCAGGCCTCGTCTGAGCAGATCAAGGAAGAGCTTCGGCGTATGGCCATGAGCCTCGGGGATCATCTCAGCCATGCCAATGCATATTTGTCGGGTCTGCCAATCCGGAGAGCCAGCACCACGAGATTGGAACCCGTTGGAGACATGGCGTGATTTTTGTTTACACTGACAAAGATTGGTATCGCTATACAAGGTTGGGGCGAATAAGAAGAACCTTGGGTTGGGTTGTTATATTGGTTATAGCATCAGGTAATGGGGCTGGCAATTTATCTTAATATGATGACAACGAATCGGGATCATGGGAAGCGTTTGCTTATGGTATTTGTAACACAAGGGTAGCCACACTACGCATCAATAATGATCTTCATATTGCAAGTCTTTACTTGCTATTTCTTGTTTCGGGCTTTTCAGTTGAACCCAATCATGTCACCCATCATCAGCGCCTGGTATTTCTCAATAGCCTCTCCCAACCTAATCAGGACACCTGCAGAGAGCATCTTGACCTCATTTTCCTCTCCTCCGTCCTCTCCTCTAGTTCTTTCAAAGACCAAAGCAACCCATTCCCGAGTCTCAACGATTTCTCGTCCCTGGTTCTCGCATACTCGTCGCATATCGCCTCCATTGACTTCCAGTAGGGAAGCCATTGCAACTAACCATCCTTTCATGGCGCTCACATCACCCAGCACATGGACCCTGACTCCGAGCAGAAGATTCCAGAGTTCTGACGTCATTTGCGGGAGAGACAGCGTTGAGGGACCCGCGGCATGGATGATAATACCAATGGTTTGCAGATAAAGTGATAGTAGAGCAGGGTTTAGGATGAGGGGCTTGGAAGAGCGCAATGCTAGCTGGAAGTGGGCCGTGAGCGGCGAGAAGAATGCGGCGGCGAGCAGTGCAGCGGTGGTGTTGGGAATGGCACGAGCCCGAGGTTTTGTTTTTGAAGAAGACTTGTATTTGGCTGTGAAGCTTTGTAGTTTCAATACATCAGGCCCTGTCGTAGCATCTGCTGCTTCGGCTGCAAGAGGTCCAAGAAAAGATGCGGTGAGAGATTGAGCAATGCCATCGAGAGCATTAGATGGAAGGGCTTTGAGTTGGGACGATGGGAGAGCCTTCGAGTCATCTGAGGATTCCAAATAAAGCTGTTCCATCTTTTCAGGTAAACGCTTGGAAGGAAACGCAGCAGCTGATTGGTATTGAGATACTTCAAAACCACCTAATTCGCGAGCAGCTAGACCCAAGGTGATGAGAACAGATGTCCGTTGGGAGAGCGAGTAGTCGCCTTCAAAAAATGTTCGCGCAAACCAGGGTGCCATTGCTTTTGGCTGAGAAACAACGAGAGCAATCATTCCTTGCAATCGGAGGTCATTGAATTCCTCGATCTCAAACTTGTCCTGAAGTCCGACCAAAAGCCCAGCAAGCTCATCTGCATGAGAGCTCACTTCTGTGCCGTAGTTAGCCTTGCGTCGGATTAACACAGGCGCGGTTTGAATGGCAAGCTTCTGCTTGTCATAAGTCTCCGAATCGCGAAGGAAAGCAATAAGATCGCGGATGTATACAGGTGCCTTGGGTTTGTTTCGTTGAATAAGAGTTGCGTCTTCGTCAGAATCTTCAGGGTCAGAGTCCTTGGCATACGGCACAAGATCATCGTCGTCATCTTCGTCTTCGGAAGAATCAACCTCTTGAATAATAGGTTTTGGCTTAACGGTAGTAATAGCTGGCTTGGGTTTTGGCGCCATTTTCTTGCTCACAGACTTAGGCTTTGTGTTGACAGCTTTTGCAACATGCGGTTGTATATCGGTATTGCATAGAATGTTTTCGGTAGATCCTGGTTGATCAGTAACCTTGGTGAGATTTTTCAGAGATTGTGCTTCGTCGGTATCCGTTTCTTCCATATGGAAATCCAGCTTGGTTTCTTTACTATCTATGAGGGATGAAAGAGATTCCCCAACAACGAGACCGAGAAATCGGGCCCTCATCTGTGTTGCAGCGATGCGATTTGAAATAGTGCTCATATATGAACCAGTTTTGAGAAGTAGGGTCAGCTTGATGTGTGACATCCTATATACGTAGCCCGCTGCTAGAAGTAGGATCTCTGTATGGGCTGGTGAATTGTTAGCTATTTCCAATCTCTATTCCGAGGTACCAACGTACCGTTCTGCTGTAATATTGCAGCATGCTTAATATAGAGTTCGTCGCCAAACTGAGCGAGACTCTTTTTGAGAACTGTCGTGATGGCCTCTCTATCCTGGGCCAAAGCTGCCAAAACGGCTCTCCGAATTCCAATGCCGTCTCCAAGACCAGCTCCAGAGGAGGATGCACACCAATCAATCAATAGATTTTTTCTGGATTCATCGTCCCGAACTATGGAATCGAGGATAGCTGCAACTGCAGAGATCACATCATTCGTCGTGGTGTCGTCAAGAGTGATATGAGACAGAAATTTCCCCGATAGATATCTTAGCAAGGTGTTTAAAATCTTCTTCGAGTTCCTTGGCTGCGAAAAGGCGATTTGTACAAATGACGGATAAAGGTTCTCCTTGGCAAGGAGCAGTCCATCAATGACGACCTTGATCAGGGTTTCTAGGAGTGGTTAATAGCAGTTGATACATGATAGTTCATGTCTTACCTGATTGGCTTAGAGACAGAGCCCTCTGTAGGAGATCGGAGCAAAAGTTTAACTCATTCTCTCCAGGGAATAATTTTGCACAGGCGACAATAGTTTGCCCGACCCATTCACAGTATGAAGTGCTGTCAGCAATCCATTGTGACTCGGGGCGTGTTGTATGGCGATCTATAATCGCCAGAGCCTCTGCAGAAATAGATATTATTTGCCCACTGGTTAGAACTGAGATGAGCTTTTGAGACTGAACCTTGTGCAGGGCCGCATTGGAAAGATTTTGGGTGGATGATGACCAGATCTCGTGGACAGATTTGTGTCCATACAATACAGAAGCCAGCAAGTCCAAAAGTATGTTTAGGTTGAGTGAAACATCACTACGCTTAACCTCTTTACCCCCAGCACGAGACTCTTGGATCAAAGCTCTTGTTTGTGCGATTATGGCATTCAGCCCAGTAACACTACGCAAACATCTCAGAAAGAGCTCGGCATCCCATGGCCAGGGCTCTGTTGCCTGAGAATCATCTTCGGAAGAACCTTCTAGCAGAAGCGTCCAATAATTAGGGGCGATTTCGGAAACCAAGAGGTTCACAACCGCAGCGCTTTTGGGGCTGGGGGCATGCAGCCGAAAGCCATCAGCACGTGGCTTGTTGCTGGTGAGGAACTTGAGAACCTGAATAAGTGCGTCATAGCCCGGTTGGTTCTTTAGCGTTTCCAAGACATCGTCAACCGAGGCGACAGCTTGGGTCTTCTGCGAGGCTGCAGCGGGCGCTGCTGGCTTGACTTCTGTGAGGTGTGGCTCTGGCGGCGTTCTTGGTTTGAGATATGTCGTGCTGACTGGAGTGAGTAGTTCGTCCATACTGACTAATTTGCAGGGGTTATGATCGATTTCTTGACATGTTTGGACAAGGGAATTAAAGATTTTCAGTATTTGTACGAGGATGTGTCTCGGTGTTGCGCTTGAATAGTACAGTGCTGTACAAAAAAGGTGGGCGCGGATCCTAACAGGCAGCTCCCCACTGTGCAGAACCCCACCTACACCTTCCCATCACCGAGACACCGAGACATGACGCTCCCGCTCCAGTGCACGGATCCTCATCGGAGACAGCTCCAGCCAACCCAACACCCACCTCTTGTTTGTCCCGCCCACACCAAAACCGGTCTCTGTCGGCCTCAAACAACCCCGAATATTGCAGAAATGAGTGTACAAACGCAGACTGCTGCTGATGCCGGCACCAGCACCCAGGATGCACGATGGTGAGCTCCTGACCTTCGGCTTGGGTCATGTTGAGCTGCGTCTAGGCTGACATTGCTGCTCCTCCAGGAAGTATCTCAACCACATTCGCCGCAATGCCGGTCCCTTTACGGATCCCAGCTCGACCGAAGAGGAGCATCTTGCCCAGTTCGAAAAATTCAAGATTCTGTGAGTGTTCCCATCCCAACGCCTCTCTGCCCGTGCTAACTGCGGCTACCAGCGTCATGTAGGTTTACCCCACGCCAGCTCGATCCCTTACAGCATACTGACCGAACGACTCAGCGGTGCCGGAGGACTAGGATGCGAAATCCTCAAGAACCTCGCCATGTCCAACTTTAAAAATATCCATGTGATAGATATGGGTTAGAAAATTGTCCTTTCTAGTGACGCCGGACCATTGGTTAACAAATTTCCAGATACCATCGACATTTCCAACCTCAACCGCCAGTTCCTTTTCCGCAAAGACGACGTGGGCAAATATAAAGCTGAAGTTGCTGCCGAATTTGTGCAGAAGCGAGTCAAGGGGGTCTCTATTACAGCACACAACAACCGTATCCAAGACTTTGACGAGGAATTCTACAAGCAATTCCAGCTAGTGGTTTGCGGACTGGACAGCATTGAGGCCCGCCGGTGGATCAACGCCATGCTGGTTTCTATCGCTGAGGAAGCTGAGGATCCCGACGCTATCAAGCCTCTCATCGACGGAGGTACTGAAGGTTTCAAGGGCCAGGCCCGTGTGATCTTCCCTTCTATGACTTCATGCATCGAGTGTCAGCTTGACATGCACGCTCCACGTGCCGCAGTTCCTCTTTGCACCATTGCTTCCATTCCACGACAGCCCGAACACTGCGTCGAGTGGGCTCATGTCATTGCATGGGATCAAGAGAAGCCATTCCCCAAGCTTGACAAAGATGACCCGGAGCACGTTACCTGGTTATACCAAAAGGCTTTGACTCGAGCACAGGAGTTTAACATCCCCGGTGTCACGTATTCTCTCACCCAAGGCACTATCAAGAACATCATTCCCGCCATTGCTTCTACAAACGCTATTATTGCTGCTGCATGCTGCAACGAAGTCTTCAAAATTGCATCAGCATCAGCTCCGTGCCTAGGTTTTGAGAACAACTATATGATGTACTCTGGCAATGACAGCATTTACACATACACGTTCAAACATGAAAAGAAAGATGATTGCCCTGTCTGTGGTCGCCAAGCTCGACCTCTTGAAGTTGACCCCAAGTCCACTCTCCAGGACCTCATCGACTCATTCGCCGTGCGACCCGAGGCGCAGCTCAAGAAACCCTCGATTCGTGGAGAGGCCAAAACTCTGTACATGCAATCTCCACCCAGCCTTGAGGAGCAAACTCGACCCAACCTTGGCAAATCGCTGGTGGAGCTCGGCTTAGAGAATGGGCAAGAGGTGGTTGTTACGGATCCCGCATTCCCTCTCGAGTTTAACTTCTTCCTCAAGTTCAAGACAGATTCTTAAAGATGAAAAAGAGATGGCTATTACAAACAAAAACAGTTGGGAAAGGGCGTTTCATGGTGTGGAATTTCATGTCTGTCTTTTTAGGACATATTTCAGGCGTTGGAGAATTGTGATGAGACCAGAAGAGATGAAATGATTCTTAGAGGAGTAAAGCCATGTTCACGTAGTTGAAGAAGCCTCAGTTGTTCCGATTATAAAACCGGTGGTCATGGTATCATCCCTTTTATCTACCCGCAAAAAACAAGTGTGTGACCTCAAAAGAGAGAGAAAAGAAAGCCGACAAATTATGGTACAAAGCAAAAGAACACCCCTTTTTATGTATATTTTCCCCTGAAGGCAGTTTACCGCGCCATGTTGACGACCTGCTGCTCGAGCTTCTTGCACTTGAGCTTCAGGTGCTTGACGGATTCGAGGAAGAGCTCGTCACTGTCCCACTGGCCAGTGCTCTCGATGGAGAAGATGAAGTGGTCCCTCCTGCGGCCCAGCTTGACCTTGCCCTGGAACTCGTCGTGTCGCAGGCACTCGCGGCTCACCGTGTCCCTCATGGCGTCCACGACAACGGCCTTGAGCTCGCCCTCGTGGCCGTCATATCCGCTGTTCTTCTGGGCGGCCTCCTTCTTGGTGACCTTTTCCAGGCCAATGACGCCCTTGGGGAAGCACTTGGCAAACTTTTCGGCGTCGGCGCCCACGATGGGCTTGGTGATGGTGATGGTGGGGAGCAGTCGGTAGGAGGCGGTGGCGACGGGGGAGAACTTTGCGTGGTCGGCGCCGATGCCCTTGTGCATGTGCATGGCCAGGTTGATGGACTGGCGGGGCCGCAGCTTGGCGATGAGGATGTCCGGGTTGGTGGGCTGGATGGCGTCCTCGCCGCTAAAGTACTGGGCCTGCTTGCCGGTGGGCACGAAGACGATGTCCTTGGCGTAGACGTGGGCGTTGTTGTAGGCCTTGAGGGGGTCGTTCTCGGTCGGCGAGGCGTCCGGGTTGACGGTGCACTCGACGTTGAGCTCGAGGCGCACCGTGTTCCAGTCGAAGCAGCCGGCGTAAGGGTCCTCGCCGGCCTCGGGCTTCTTGTGCCACTTGAGGAAGTTGTGGAGGCCCTCGCGCCCGCCCTTGAAGGGAACGAGGCCCAGGCGGTGGGCCAGAACCTCGTCCTGGATCACCGAGGTGTTGTTCTCAATGTAGACGTACTCAATGGCGAGCGTGGGGATCTCAGAGAGTAGGATGCGGCGGAAGGCATTGGAGAGCGAGGCGTCGATGCCCACGAGGGAGAATGAGGACAGGAACTGATCGTTCTGGTGGAAGTTGACGGAGAAGGCTTCGCGGAAGCGCTCAATGGTGAATTCGTGGTCCTCGCCGGGGAAGTGGCCAGGGTAGTCAGTAGAAGTAGTGTTTGTGACCGTCTCGAGGTGAATGTTGACAGTCTATTGCGCCAGCGGTCAGTCACATTGCGAAGAGACGAAGAAGAAAAAAAAAATGCGACAGAAAGGCCGGAACGAGCAAACAATGGCAGTACAAACCTTTCGGGCCTCGAGCTCCTCGGCGTCGGGATTTCTCCACGCAGCCTGCTGTGTGGGATGCATGGTTGCTAGCTTGTGCGTGCGTGCGTGCGGGTGGCTGAGTGCTGTGCTCGGGATGCAACTTTTTGCTGCAACTTTTTTGCCGACGGTGATGGAGGAGACAATATTTTTTTGATGCCCCTCCACCGGGACCTCACCTCAGCCGAAGGCGCGCTAGTGGGGTTCGCGCTCCAGTCCCAGGCTCACCGAGGACCTTCACCGGGGACCCCACTTTTAAGCAACGAACTGGGCAAGCCATGAGAGTCAAAGACATGACACACGACCTGGGCTTGAACCATGGCGAAGCTTTCCAAAAACGCCCTCAGCACCCAGAACGCAACGCAATTCGAGGCGCAGAAAAAGAGAGAGAAAACCTTTAATTGTGGTCTGATGATCTTTCCGGGCGAGTTAGTCAATTGCTTTATGAATTACATTTGCTCCAAATGCCATGAACCAAACCGGGGCGGTCGGAACCGGCTGCGGCTCCATGCGCAGGTACGTACGGACCGGAGCTCCACATTTGGCCGTCCTCATCGCCTGAGTCGCCTCATGTCATGTCATGGGTGCTCTATCAGTCCACCTATGTTCTGCATATGTCAAAAAAGAAAGAAAAAAACCTGGGCTCGGGGCTCAATCGGATGAAAAAATTTGAATAGGCAGAGTAGAAAAAAAGGAGCATGTCCCGGGCGGGAATCTCTGCTTGGCAGATTAGAATTTGACGATGCAATCGGGTCTTGTTCCTTTTTCTTTTAGTTTTTCGTTTCATCGCTTCACGCAGTCCTCGCTTGCCCACGCCCAACCACACGCTCTTCCCTCCCCCCGCGTTGATCCTTTCAAAGTAAGCCACCACTCACACCCGATCTTGTAGCACACATTGGGGTCTAGGCCAACCCAAAATGCACGATCGACGGCGGTGCGTCAATCAATGGGCAGCCCAGAAGAAAATTAAGTCGACGCCTTGGCTCGCCCAAGGTAACCCATGACCGCCGCTCAACGTCACATACCTACACCTTCTCCGGTCGGACCGGCAGCGAAGCCGGTGCAACCCATCGTCCAGCCATCAATTTTTCCCCGCAGGTGACCTCTGGCGACCCATAGCGACGTCAGCGAGGCCCTGGCTTCGCCTTCACGTTAGGGATTAAGTTCCCTGCTGCGCACCCCCCCTGTCCCCCCAAGGCATGCCCACTCGCTCCCGGTGACGAGCCGGCCACAGCAGACCCGAACTCCAAAGAGCTCCGGCTCGGTCATCTGGGAGCTCCAACAAGGTAAGAAGGCGGGGTATTTAAGTCAATGGCACTCGCCCATTGTCTCGGTCCTCTCTGTCTCTACAGCTCTCCATCAAGCAATCGTCTCTTTCAATCATTCTCCAACAAGGATAAACAAGAACAGAAGAAAAGCTATACGCCAACTTCTTCTCATCGCCACTTACACTCATCACCACCACTACCACTACCACTACCACCATCACCATGCTCTGCTGGGTTGTGTAAGCTCACCCCTACCCCCACCAACATGTCTCACGCGACACATTGCTAACATGGATACTTCAGTTCCACTCCTCAAGAGGAACTTGACCGACGTCTGGGCGAGTTGCCTCAGCCTCCTCACATCCCCGCCAAGTCCAACGAGCAAGCTATCCCAAGACGCCCGGCCAAGGCCGAGACCGATGCCAAGGACGCCTTTGCGCCTACTGCTTCACCCTCGATGACTATGGCTTAAATAAAAGTCACATTGACAAGAAACGGGAAAAAAAGGGCAAAAGATGAATGAAAGATGTAAAAAAAAAACCAGGGAACGAGTAATAATGTGTCGGATGTACCAATATGAATATGGAGTCAGGGTGTTTGTCGCAGGTTTTTAATGTAATCAGTCCAGGATTCGAATCTCGGTGTTATGCGCGGTTGGGACAAACACAACAAAAATCAATATATCCTCTATCACGGTTCAAACCTCCTTCTCGTGCATTGATGATGAACTCCAACCATTTCAGAATTTCTTGATCCCAGCAATTGATACACTATCTAATATCTAGACTACAGTTTCTTCGTGTCCTATTCATCCCCAAAAGCATTCTCTACCCGCATCACGCCATCGTTTATTCAATATCCTCCATGTTCCATACATTTACGCCTCTCTTCTCAACACTCCCCTGCAGTTTTTGGAGCACAGCCTGTCGTCGGGCTCGCTTTGCCATCAAATCACCCTTCTCCTCGGTGCTGAACCCACTCATCTTCTTCCTCGGTGGAGTCGCCCGCACCGAAGCTCCCAGTGAGATGCTTCCCGAAAGACTGTGGCGCGGGTTCCGCACGGGCGTAGAGTCGGGAGAGAACATAATGCTCCGCCGGCCCCGAGGTGTCATCATCGGAGAATCTTCCCGGCTGCTCGATCCCAGATTGACCTTTCGCAATTGGTTTTCCAGCACATCAATATCTCCGCTCCGCTTCTCAACCATCGTGGTCATCTTGCTAATGGTTCGGATAACGGCTTCCACAGTCGGCACGTTACCCTTGCCCTTGCCAGACGCACTAGAAGCTGAAGCAATGCGGGTTTTGAGCAACGTAAGCGCCTCCTCAACCTCTGCAAGGAGCTTGGAAAATCGAGCAACCTCCCGCCGTAGTTCGTTTTGTTGTGTTGCCTGCTCAGCACTGAGGGGCAATGACCGTGTTACTTCTGCCTGCTCTGGATCTGTCCTGACCATCATAATCTTCTTAAGATCCTCTTGCTTTGCCCTAAGGCGGTGGAGCTCTCGTGTGAGATCTTGGCATGCGTCAAGCTTGTCTTCGAGGTCACGAACTCGACCGTCCTCAAGATCGGGGTGCAATTGGGTGTCCAGCACATGGCCCAGCTCATCGATTTCGCACAAAACCCAGTCATCGGGAATTTCGAGATCTTCCTTGTCACGCCCTTCATCCTTGTAATTTTCTGAATGTCCCTTGATAAAAGATTTGACAGTTCGAGAGTTCAATCCAAGGGTGTCAATCATTGAATTAATATCACGGTAAACTGCTTCAACTTGACTGGGAATGCTTTCCTTGGCGGGCGGTGCGACGTTGGAGTGAGCAATGAATTCGTGAAGAACCAATGTGCCCTCGACTTCAGAAGCAAGAATCTTCTGGACTTCATCATCCTCCTCGTCAACCAAGAGCTGCGTCTCGGCGGCCTCTTGTCGAGCCTTCATCTTCCTGTGCTGGGCCATGAAGGGGTCATCGGCAGGAGCCGGAGGTTCCCGGCTAGTGATAGCGGTGCCGTACTGAGCGTTTCTAGGTCCCAGAATCTGCGATGCCATGCCAGGAGCGCTGACCGACCTGGTGCCTTCTTGTCGAATAAGTCGGTTTGGAATAGCGCCCCGAATCGGGCTTGGTGACCGAGGGCTGGCATGAGAGGGTCGTGGGAACACGGGTGCATTGCGACCGAGTTCTCCAAACAGCGGACGGGATGCCTCCTGGCCTTGTCGGATACTAGCAGGAGTTGTTCCACCTGGACCACCAAACGAGCTTTGAGGTGTAAATCCCGGTGTGGGTGTGAGACCAGATGTACTGGGGCTTAGATCCTTGGCAACATCAACGCCACTACCTTCAGACGCATCATCTTCACCTAGGTCGCTTTCGTCGGTAGCCTCAGGAATAGAGGGAACCGTGGATGGTTCTTTTGATGGGACCTTGGGCACAACGAAATCGGGAGGTAACGGCGCATCATTCGCCCTTGACTTGGTAGGAGATGCGTCGGGTGCTCCAGATTTTGAAGGCTTTGCGAAATCGGGTGGAAGAGGGGCGTCTTCTGCTCCCTTCGATTTCCCAGACGGCCTAGACACATTGACGAAGTCTGGCGGGAGCGGTGCTTCGGTGGCTTTGCTTGGTTTGGTGAAGTCGGGAGGCAGGGGAGCATCCGCCACAGACTTAGATGCCTTGGGGGTAGGCAAGGATGCTGAATCAGGCTTGGAAAAGACAGTTGAGGAGCCAAACGGTTGGCTTGGTGCACTAGATGCCGCTGATGACGACGACGACTCGCCAGTGGGATACGAAATCCTACTCGTAGCGTCAGGGGGGAGGGGCGCATTCTGCGGCTTGGATTTTGCATCTTCTGCGGGCTTTGAGGGTTGGCCAAAGATATTGCTGGTACTGGCGAAGGGGTTTGGCTTGGAAGGCTGGCCAAATATGCTTCCAGAAGGCTTGGGTGTGTCTGACGGAGATCCAAACAAGCTACCTGACTTTGGAGTATCCGACTTCGTGCCAAACAAGCTGCCGCCACCTGAGGTGCCAAACTTTGAGGCCTGGCCAAAGACCGACGTGCTGGCTGGTGTGGTGGAAAATCCGCCAAACTTGGACGGGGCTGGGGTTGTTGTTGGGGTTGTTGACTCGGGGGTGGACTGGACAGGGAACAATGACGATTTCGATTTAGCCTGGGGTGTTTCCTCCGTGGGTTCATTAGTCTCCATGTCATCGTCCTTGGTAATTGTAGGGGTAGAGACATCCTGCTTCTTTGAGGCATCAGTCAGTGCAGAACCAAACGAGGTTCCAAACATTGAAGATCCAGACTGAGTCGGTTTGGTGGCATCTTCCTTGGCGGAGGCATCGGGTTTAAACGAGCTCTCCAGTTTAAAGGATGCAGAACCAAAGACGCTGCCTGCAGGCTTGTCTTGCCCGCCTGGGAATGCGGTATCTGCTTTGGCCCCAGATCCGAAGGGGCTGGAGGAGTTGTTGGCGCTGCCAAAGATGCTACCGCCATTATTATTAGCAACAGAAGCAAAACCACCTTGGGTCGAGAAACCAGCGAAGCCTCCAGACGAGGGGGCAGCCGATGCGGCAGTACCAAATGCGCTCTGGCTGTTGTTTGCAAAGCTAGAAAATCCCGACTTTCCAAAGGCGGGAGAGGACGCTGCAGCTCCAGAGCTTCCCCAAGGGGACGACTTTGCTCCAATCTGAGAGGATTGGCCAAAGCCAATAGCGCTCGGCTTACCAAACGCAGGGCTGGAGGTGGCAGCGGCAGCACCAAAGCTGCTGGAGCCAAATGTTGCGCCGCCTGTGTTGGACGTAGGAGTGGATGTGGTCGTGCTTCCCCAAGGGGAGGAGTTTTGGCCGAGCTGAGATGAAGAACCGAAGGCAGGGGCAGCTTTGGCGGACGCCCCGAAGGTCGATGATCCAGCGGTACCAAATGGAGATGCAGAAGGTGGTGCCAGCGCGGAAGTTGTTGGCACAGAAGCTGAGCCAGAGCCCTGGGCGGCAGTTAGGCCTGGGTATGTTGTTCCCTGCTTAATAGAGTCGTTGTAAACCACCCACCAGACACAAAGGATACCCTCATGGGTGAGGGCCCAGAATGCAGGCAGAGGACCAGGAGACTCCTCGAGTTCGACATCTGAAGGAATAGGCTTATACACCTTATCTTTACCCGATAAATCGAGAGCAACACCAATTGGGGTAGAATCATCCATCGAGTCTGTCATGGGAAGCGTCAGTCGCTTAGTGTCGTCCAAGAACTCTGTAGTGGTGAAAACGCCTGTAATAGAGTCCTTGGGCTTGTCGGTGGCCAGAGGAGTTTGGGCACGGCTCAGCACACCCATCTCGGACGTCGCAGTCGAAGACACGACAAGGAGATCCTGAATCGCAGGAGGGAAATCTCGGAGGCGCAGGACCGTATGGTGAGGAGCCTTCTCAGAGCCGAAAGGTTCAACGGGGTCGGCGATTTTCTGGAACGTGAAGGAATTCGAGCTTTGTTGTCGAGTAATTATGTGGTAGATAGAAGTCGGCGGGGACTCGTTGTTCGAGGTATGGATAGACAGCCATAGGTGGTTTTCCAACCACGTAAGTGATGATACTACATCGCGTATTAGTTGCGGCGCAAGACCAGGGTCGGGCTCAACATACCATGGAAATCGCCCACGTTAGGTGGTTTAGAGATATGTGCCTTTTCATCTCCTTCTGGCGTCATTTGAACAATTGTTCCATCACCCAAACCAGCGCATAGCTGTTTGCCCTTGGAGCTCCAGCTAGCGCAGCTAACCTGGTTCTTCAGGGTGTTGCTGATTTGTCTTTCCTTCAGATTGGCCATGTGCAAAGCACCCTTGTCCGTCACGATGGCGCAAAGCTCTGCCTTCTCGGGTGTTGGATTAGGGATCAGGGCCCTGAGCGTCTCGCCGTTTGTCGAAAGCTCAAAGGCAGAGTTGGTTGAGTTCTGGAGGAGGCTCTGCACTTCGTAAACTGCCAAGCCTCCGCCAGATTCGGCGGACAAGATCAGGTAGTTTTCATCGGCAGTGAAGGTGATTTGGGAGACGCGCATCGGCATCGGAATCTTGAGCTGGGGCTCAAACGCGCGAATCTCGGAATCGCCATCTTTGGGCGCTTCGAAGGCTTTGCGAACGGACTCGGTGGTGGCGAGAATGACCTGGTCGGGCCCAGCAGCCGCGACAAGACCCTTTCGAGATGCGATGCTAAGAAGAGACGAGGTAGGAGATGGAAGAGATGTCCACGCGGATGTAAGGCGTACTTTTGCGTCGCCGGCGATGGAAAGGAATCCCAGAGCCTAACGCGATGAAGGTTGTTGTTGTTAACATACTTGCCCAGCAGGCAGTAGAGCATCCAAGAAAGAAAATCAACAAACTCACCTCTGTTTGGATAGTCTCCAAGTCAGGGCCTGCATTCACACCTCCAGCTCCTGCCGCACTCCCAAGCATGGCGTTCCCCGAGTTGCCAAAGCTGCTGAAAGCCATGACTGTAGCGAACTAGTCGGCCTTGCAAAGAGGACCCGAAGTTCACAAATTCCTTTGCATGAGATGGGGTGGCTTTGTCGACCGGGGGAGCTGCTCAGTCGCGCGGCTGGGCTGATTGACAATAATCTGGGGACCCGGCCTTTTCAGACTAGGGACTGCGGGCTATGATTGGCCAGTCCAGGCGCTGAGAGTCAAACCAAGAAAAACACCTGAAAGCCTGCCACGCGACGAAAAGAGAACCCGTCAATAACGTGAAGATTTATGTTTGCATGCAATTGGAGTTGGCTTATCAGGGACTAAAAAAGTCTTGTCCGGTCGGCAGCCCCAAAAACGCACTTGCCGCAGGATAGTCACCGTCAGAGGCTACCAGCCTGCAACTTTTTGGAGCTTCACTGGCATCACGTGCAGGAGCTCGAGCCACCCCTGAGCGTCACTGAGTGCAGCCTGTAGTCGGGGCCGACAGCCCAATCACAGTGCGTGCTTGGCGGGAGCTCAACTGCGTGTCTGTCTGCGTCTGGAGGCAGCTTTTAGCCTCGTCATCAGCTCTGCCTTGCTAACCTCACCTCGCAACTTGCATCGACGATACCCCTCAGTCCCTTCATCTTCCACGACACGAATTTCACGCCCGCCCACACGCTGAACCCACCCGAATTGGAATTTTAAACAGGGGATAAGAAGTCGTCGAAAATGCCTGGCTTCGACTTCTCCAACTACAACCGTAATGCGGCCCTCCACGCCCGCGGTGTGCCTCTCCCCAAGGCCACCAGCACCGGTACCACCATCGTGGGATGCATTTTCAATGGCGGTGTCGTGGTATGTGCCTCTTCAGCTTGCTAGATTTTATCCATATTCCTTTTTTCAATCACGGTGCCTCCAGCGGGGAGCTTACCATCCCCGCCATCCAAAGCCCAACAACCACCCCCTCGCATCACGATGCTAACCAGCTCCGTCACCAGATCGCAGCCGATACCAGAGCCACATCCGGTCCCATCGTTGCCGACAAGAACTGCGAGAAGCTCCACTATATCGCTCCCCAGATCTGGTGTGCCGGTGCCGGTACCGCCGCTGACACCGAGTTCACCACCGCCCTCATCTCCTCCCAGCTCGAGCTGCACTCTCTCTCAACTGGACGCAAGCCCCGCGTCGTCACCTGCATGACCCTCCTCAAGCAGCACCTCTTCCGGTACCAGGGATACATCGGCGCCTACCTGGTTGTTGCCGGCTGCGATCCCACCGGCACTCACCTCTTCACCGTCCACGCCCACGGCAGCACCGACAAGCTGCCCTACGTCACTATGGGCAGTGGTAGCTTGGCTGCCATGAGTGTGTTTGAAACACAGTGGAAGCCTGAGCTGACTGAGGAAGAAGCAATCAAGCTGGCCAGCGATGCCATCATGGCTGGTGTCTTCAACGACCTGGGCTCTGGTTCAAACGTGGATGTGGCCGTCATCACCAAGGAAAAGACGACACTCAAGAGGAACTACATCAAGCCCAACGAGAAGAGCGCAAAGATGCAGAGCTACCGGTTCCCCAAGGGCACAACAGCGGTGCTCAACGAGAAGATCATCAAGAAGGACGACATTGGACGATACATCACCGTGGAGCAGGTGTCTGCGGACGATTCGAAAATGGATGTTGACACCTAGAGGGCTGGATCCGCTTAGGCTAGTAGATGGTAGCGCATGGCTTTGTAATAACATTCAAGACGACCGGAAAGACTAGAATCATGGCATTGAATGGATCTTCAATTGTGTGTGTATGATGATTGAATTTGGTGATAAGGTTTCCCACCAATGCAAGATGCTTGCCTCTTACTCCCCAATTTTGGGTCTTGTGTTACCGCCCATATACACAGCCCTTCCTCTCCTCAAATAGTGCCTCTATGTGCAAAAGAAAAAACAAAAAAAAAAGGAAGAAGAATTTTGTGACAAGAAATGAACAAGTATAATGGTGCGCCGCCGCGATCCGAAGCCACCATGCAGGCTCGAAGTCGAACCCCAGAAAAGAAACAATCCCGCACTGGGATAAATCAACGCTATATCCCCTCGCAATGAGCTTCCGTCCAATACAAGAGAAGCAGTAATTCCCAATACCCGATTACCCCTCCGTCCTCCTTGACAGGCCAGATAGTGCCGCCGTTCAGTCCGCCAGGTGCAATAAGATGTATAAAGTAATTCAGATGGCACACAATTGATGTGCTAAAATGCCGAGTCCCTTGAATGCGATGCGATACAACCGCCCAAAACTCCGATTAGATGGGTATGTTAAAGTTCATGATCATTAGTGTAGGTGTGGTGTTGATGGAGGTCGGCTCTCGGATCACTTCCGTCCAAACATGGTCCTGGTTCGGGACTTGCTTCGGGCCTTCTTCTTATCCCTTCGAGACGGGTCCTCCTCGTCCTCATTGTACTTGGGTTTGTGAATCCTGGATTTCGAGTTAGCCAAGCTGGCATAGCTAGATGTCTGCCCATGTATGACTTACCAGCTGTTGCCGACCATGCTCATACCCTTTGCTTCGGCCATGCGATAGAACTTGGCGCTCTGCTTAAGGTTCTTTTTGCATCCGACACCTTGTGCATAGCAGAATCCAGCCTCTGCCAGAGCATCCACATCGCCCCAGCCTGTGTCCTTGTTAGAATTTTCCTTGTCAACAATAGGTGAGGATGACTTACTACCAGCGATCTCGAAGCATCGAAGTGCCAGTGACTTGTCTTGCTCAATGCCCCAACCGTTCATATGGCTAACACCCAGCTCATAAATACTAAGGGCGAACTGAGCTTTTCGAGTCCTCCTCTCAATAACGTCGACGTGTTTGCCTCCCTTGACTTGGTCTTCGTCATCTGCAATTTCGACACTGGCATACTCTGCAGCTTTCCTGAGCCACTCAACTCCTTCCTTCTGGTTTGCGCGCATACCCCATCCGTGACGACAAGCAAGCGCGTACAGGAGCATTGCGGTAGGATTGTTGAGTCTAGCAGCGTGTCGCAGGTGGTATGTGGACTCCTTGAGCGAGCCATTTTCGTGACACTCGATTCCCTTTGCCAAGTGTTCCTCGGCAGACATTTCAGCAGCAGTCGGTGCCACAGAACGAGCAGTTGGTGGCGGTCGTGCACTTGCAGCGTCGCTTGCAGTGCTTGGCGGTTGCATGGTGTTGGTCGAATTTGACACAGGTGTTCTACCTCGGCCTCTGGGAATGTCCTCAGAAAAGCGCTCGACGATCGCGTGGGAAGGCTGGAGAGTGAAGGGGGTGCTTTCAGAATTAACCTTCCTCAGCTCGTTTGGTGGGAGAGGGCTGCTAGGTGTCAAACCACCATCTGGGGCGGTCTTTGCGGATGGGCTGGATGGCTGAGTAGGCGGCGAAGGTGGGATATCCGTATTGATACGCTGGACATTGTTTGGAGGGGCACTTGGCTGTTCCCACCGGAAAGCCGTTTGCGTTTGATCAATCGACTCTCCTCTCTGAATCGCTTTGCCTCGGGGCAAAGAAAATTTCGAGTAGATGTAGGATGGAGCGGCCTTTTCCTCAGAGTGCTCCCCAAAAGCCTCGCTGTGCATGCTCACTGGAGTGTGGGCAGCGTCATCGGCCAGAATGAATGAAGGTTGGCTATCAGAAGAAGCCTGCCTTGATGGCAAATCCATGGCAGGAGTGCCTGATCTGCTGAGCGGCCGTGAGAAGTTGAACGAAGGTCGGGGGAGTGCTGCAGAACAATCCGAACCAACAGAAGGAGATCTCCCAAAAGAGCCAATCGCTGGTGAAGGTACTGCGCCTGCAAATACGGTACTTCCAGAGGACATTTTTCGAGGTGGTAGCGAGTGGAAAGAACCAGACATGTTCCCGGAGCCCTCCTCCTCAGTAGGCAAAAGGGGAGACGACATGATGCTGGATGCTCTTCGTGGAAACAAAGCACGCGGGGGGGCCAAACCCAATTCGTCAAATGAATCTTGCCTGTATTTGTCAGGAGAACCGTTGGCTTTTGGCGATGGGAAGAATAGACCATCATCCTTGCGGACAGGAGATGTGTCCATGAACCTGTCTGGCTGAGACTGGGTGTCGCTCTGCATAGGCGACGGGGATCGTTCCGTTCGACCACCAAAAATGGTCTCAGGCTCGGGAGTCTTGGAGAGCTGTCGCCCTCTGGACGGGTCGCGGGGAGGAATTGCAGGTATAATCTCAACATGCTGAGGGGGGACCATGGGCACGGGTACATCCTCATCGGGCGTGGGAGGAATCCGGCTCATTCGAGGATGCATTGATCTCGGTCGCTCAGCTTCATCTGCAAACGCATCCTCAACCTCTGTCCTAAACCCCAGGCCAGGAGCAGTGCGTCCAGGAGAATCACCGCCCTCGGAACCAGAGTCCATGGACATTAAACGAAAGTATTCAGACCGGCCCTGGACAATCAATGGACTCTCCACAGTCAAGGGAGGCAGTCGGCTCAGCCTGTTGCCATCCCTGTCGCTGTCTTGGAGTTGCCTGGCAAGCAGTCGGCTCTGCATCGCAAATGCATCCAGAGGAGACAACTCTGGGGGGGCTTCGCCGGCAACATGGACACGGGGGGAGCGCAATGGCTTAGCGACGTTGGAGTACTGCGAATCGGACCGCAGGTCCAGGAGTGCTGGACGTTGCGCCATTGTCAGTTTCTTAACGCTGCAGCTCTATGCGTGTAGATTTGCTTCCATTCAAACAGGGAAAATGAAATGAAATAATGCTCGGCTCAAAGAAAGCGAGCCGGTGCGCGGTTGGGCGTTTCTGAAGATGGCCGGTAGAGTTCGCAAATCGGTGGGCTGTGCAGCCTCGGTCGCCGGGCCAAAGTGTTGGAATGAGATGTCGTCGAATGTGTCGTTAGGACGCAAAGAGAGGTCGCAAGCGCTGTATGCTTAAGTAAAAGGCAATTACGGGCGAGGCGAAGAATGGTGGCGAGCGCATCAAGAAATAGGGTCCGGGTCAAGGTCGCAGATGACAGTGAGTGGGTGGCGGTGATCGAGAGCGACGGTGGGTGAGCAGTCCAGGCCAGAAGTGATCGGCGGTCGAACAACAGCAAAGCAACGATGCACCGGGTGTGATAGGCGCAGGGTGAGCGGGCGACGAAGCGAAGTAGTAGCGAGCGGCTTCTCGCACAGAGCGCAGAAGGTTGCGTTTCGTGGGGTGCGGGTGCGATTATGAGATGCTGCGACGGGTGCGGTGGCGAACGACAAAGGAGAAAGTCGGTCGATAACGGCGAGGCGGCGACGGATCACGAAGAGGAAGAAGAGAAGAAAAAGACGAAAAGAAGAAAAAACGAGTGTTCGTGTGAATGTATCGAAGTACGAATGCCGTGAGAAAGGACAAGAAGAAACAGGACGGGGAGATGGAGGAGGAGGAGATGGAGGGATGCAGGGTCAAGGTTTAAGGTAAGGTAAGGCAAGGTACATGTACCTAATGTGGTGCAGTGGATGAGGAGCGGTACCCTTGTGCAGCGCTGTACCTGCTCTGGAGACGACGGGTACGTGGACGGGGCCCTGGTCCTGTGTCCCTGTGTGGCCCTGCGTCCCCTGTGATCCAGTGGTCCAGCGGTCCAGCGCAAACCAAGCCAGGGAATTAATTACCCTTCGGTTGGCGCACAAGAACTGCGCTGGATGCGATGTAGAAAGAGTGGGGCGCGGACCCAGAAGGGGGAAAGGGGCTTGGCCGTGCCTGGGGGGGCGGATTAAGACGGGGAGAGTGGCACGTTTGGCTCTGCCCAGTGAGTGGTAGCGAATACAGGGCACTATGGCCCATGGGCGGCAGTACCTGGGTGGCTCGAAGCCGGAACCTGGGAGTCTAGTGTGCCAGGTGCGCCACAGATGGGACGCGGATGGGTCAGAGATGGGTCACGGTCGGGTCGCAGATGACGGCTCTCAAATGTGCTTGGGCATTGTGCTGTCCAGTGTAACCTCCCAATTATTTAGCAGCCGTCCAGTAGCGTCGGGGCCGACTCCAGGGGGGTGTTATTACTTCGTTACCACCTCCTGATGCCGGCCCAGGCCTCCGCTGCAGTCATGTCTCTCCCACACATCTACTCCACTGCATGTCTGTGCTGTGCTATGCTAATGTCAGAGACTGCTATGCGACAGCGACACAGAGACCAGCGATCAAATCTGCCAAACACACATGGCTAGCTCCGAAGTGGGAGAGAGTGTGCTCACATATCCCTTGTCGACAACATAGCAACACCAGCAACATGAAGAATCATAATAATAATAACAATAAAAGGGACAGCAATGACGATAACAACAACAACAATAATAATAACAATAACACCACCAGCAGCAATTACAGCATACGCACACACTAGCCAGGCTATTTTCAACCAGCTATCCACCCGAAAAAACAAGCGTAGGGCATCGATGACGACTCAGCGCAGCAGCGGCGCAGCACAGCACATCAGCAAAATACGAGAGGAACAGCAGGCGCTTGTCCCATTTCTCCTCCACCCGCTGCTCGTGACCACGGAGACAGTGTTGTTTTCCGGCCCCCATAATCCACCAAGAGCGCCTCCCTAAACAGGTAAGCCAGGTGTTCTAGCCTTCGAGTGGTAGGGCAGGCCGGCCGGCCGTTGGAAACCAGACTAAGATTGAAGTAAACGGACGGGACGCACGATCCATAATTAGCCCACGGTCCAAGGGCTCACTTACAGTGAGCAAGTCTCCCACAGACCAAAACGCCCAGGGCTTGACGCCGCGCGCGGGGGACGCAAGCACAGATGCAGCAGTTAAGCCATATCGGTGGCGAAGGATGCACGGCGGGTAGCAAGCCAAGGCGGCCGATGTCACTGATGCTACGCTCAACGTCGTGGTGCATACACCTCTGCGGTAGTACCATCACGTCCATCATCAGGAATCGAGATGGCCTGGTCCGTTTTAGACTAACGCATCCGGCTGCTTTTAGAATCGCCCATCAAACTGGATGGTGCCATATCAGACATTGAAACATTTCGGGCATAGTATCCACAGGAAATTAAAAGGATAAAGCATGCCACCGATGCCTCTGTTCTGCTTGGTTGCTCACCTGGGGCATTATCTGGAGAAATACGCGGCAAAACCCACAGGCCTGCCGCCCCTCTGCAGTGGCCACGGCCGTAGGGCAGCATGTTAATAATTTCCCAATCGGTCTAGCGTACCTTGTGTCCCTCGACACCATACCTCAACTAAATGAGTCCCTCAGTGGTCTGTACGGGTGCACCCTGCACGACGAAAGACGGACCAACATCTGGATTTTGGACTCTGCATGCGACACGGATGACACGCAACGAGAGCAGTGGCTTCGGGGAAGGGGCGCGAGCGAGCTAGCGGGAGCCAAGGCCCTGCATCGCCACCATTATATGCAGACTGCAAGGTCGTCTATCTACGGGGCTCTGTTTGAATGGCTTCCAATCCGGGTTGTTATCACTGTGTGGCTTTATCTTGCGTTACTGGGCCAAGTTCTCTCCCATGGAACTCCACACGTTGCCCAAAAAGCCTCCCCTCCAGCTCCCCAAAACAGCCAAGGCTAACCTAGAACAATGCGGTCCCCTAACTCTGCCAAACCCTTGTTTTTGGCTCCACCCGCGTTCCGAAATCCCAAGCCGTTTCTCGGCCGCAGGGGGATGGTGCAGCAGCCACTTGGTCCGGGGTGCATTGGTATTCCCATTGCTGCTCTGTCTTTTTTTTTCCTGCCTTTTCCAGTATGAAGCTTCCGTGTTGAATGAGATTGAGCCTCGGGTAAGCCCCATGCTCCCTACCTTCAAGATTAAATTGGCCGGTGCCAATGGAAGTGGTGGATGACATTAACAGCCTTCTGGGAACCAAGGCCAACAGTCAGCCTCGGCCAACCAGGACCCTACGCCCCAGGGTCATGTTGGTGCTAGGCCCATCAAGATTCAATAGTGCCAGGCGGGCGAACCTCTCAGAATTGGCTGTGTCTGTTCATTGCCACCCTCAGGATTTGAACTTTGCCTGATGTATACGGCTAATGTCAGCTCAGCTTCGAGCTATCAATGCGTTAGAAACAAAAAACTTGGTTACGGTGGTCCGAAAAAAACTGGGTGAGTGGCGATCCCTTTACGACACAGGCACACACCAAATGTAAAAATAAGAAAAAAATTCGCCCCTGGCCACCACGCGCCTCGCTGCTGCGTCAGTCCAACCCAAGTCGCCCCCTCCCCCCCAACTTTTGGTCAGCTCCCGCTGTCCCTCATTGTTTTTTATAGCACCTTAGCAGACACTAAGACGCCTAGGACGAAGACCGAACCCGAACCCAAACTCAAAAGGCAATCTGCACGCGTGTTCATGATGTCGTCAGGTCTTACAACTGAGAAAGTGACGACATTGAGGTGCTATTCTTGATCTCGACCTCCCCGCGCCTCACCGTGGCCATGTGCAATGGTGTCGGCCGACGTAATGCGCACGCATGTATTACAAGACAGAAGTGTGCAAATGACGGAAGCCCAGTCGCAATGCGAGACTCCCGCCTTGACAGGCCAGGTCCCAGGGTCGGCCAGATTGGAGATGGCGACGCATTCCTGCCATCGCTCGGCTCAGTGCGCGCAGACACGGAGCGAGGCAGGCTAGCGTGGGACCCCAGCTCAGGAGCAGTCGTCATCCTTGGCTTGCCCCGACGACATTCGTTTCTCGCTCTGGTTTACGGGACAGGAGTCATTAACCCGTGGTCGAATAACTGGAGACATGGCTTGCAAAAAAGGTGGGTTCCGTTCCTCGTTTCTGGGGGGTAGGCACGGTTAGCAGGGGAAGACAAGACCCTGGGTGCCCCTGCACCGCATTCGTCCGAGATGCAAGAACTCGAGACGGCTCGGCAACCAGCTCGTTCGCATATTGTTTCTAATGTTCATCCTGTCTCCCTATCCACCAATCAGTCAGCCCACCCGCACCCAGACGTCAAAGCAGACAGCTCTTCCGGCTGCAGCCTCGAGGGGGAAGCAGCCGCCACCGCCATCAGACTTGCAGCACGGATTTCGTATGTTTCAGGTTCCCTCGCACATCATACATACCTACATGCGCACATGTCATCTTTCTGCCATTTCTGCCGTCCAAGCAGCCTCCACCAATGAGACGCTCCCCGTCATGGCTCCCAGGTCAGAGTTCCCCTGATGCTACGTTGCCACATGCCGCTAGCAGGCCGGCCCGTCGTCTCTTTGCCTTTGTCTTTTTTGCCTCTGTCATCCCCTGAATAACAGACTCTCGGTCCAACAACTCGATTGGTCGCAAGCATAAATTTGTGCGCACAACACCATCGAGACTGATCTCGATATTCATCTCCCGGGACGCCTGTACCGGGATCCTGCCGGTTCCGCATTGGCCAACCACGAGCCACGCCCAGGCTAGGCGAAAGAAGCCATCTCCACATTGACTGGAGCGCCCTGCCTCGAGGCAATTCCTTTTGAGCATGTGCAATTGACCACCAGAAACATACACGTCTCCTTCGCACCCAGGGGCCCGTGCAGCCCTGCCTCCACGGCGACGTCTTGTCGGATGCCTGTCTCGGTCTGGTGCACTAGCTGGAAGATCTCAATTCCAACCCCGCTACCACATCTCGCCTCCCCCGCTACATGACAGTGCACCATCTCGGTTGCCAGTGTCCTTGTTCTGATTTCCCTTCGCTTTTTCCTTAATGGCATCTCCGTCCTGGACCCGGATCGTCCACTAAGCTCCCGATCCAGTCGCCAAAGGGGCAATGCATGGCAACTTTTTTAAGCTTGATGGAGGAAGAGGAGCAATCGATCGTGAGATGTCGTCAACCATTGAAAATCATTACCCAGGTTATAAATAAATCATGAGGGAAGAAAAAAAGAAAGAAGTATATGCTCCAGTGCAAGTATACTTAGATGGGTTCCACCACACTTTTTCCAACGCACCCACTATCTTGCCTTCCAGATGACACACGTGCTAACTACACAGGTACAGTGACACCAGTGTAACTTGCCAATACCTAATAACCCGGTCCCGTCTCATCATCAACGGCGTTTTATATTTTCATCGGCAACTAAGGAGCTCAGGGATCTACCAGTTCGTGCACACACGCGCGCACACGCAAACACACGCCCCTATGTCAGTGCACATAAATACGACGTGTATGCCCACAGCCCAGCCCTAGTCAGTCAGATATAGTACCGCCACGATTCCATCCAATCCTTGCCCGGAATCGGTAGTGGTGACATGGAAATCAAGCCGAGGGCAGCCAACAGTGCTCTAGGTCCCTCCTAGTCTGACTCGTAGAGTCCCCCTCCCCTAAGTCTAGATGATACAAGACCCCTTTGCTGCACAATATCGCCTTGGCCCTGAATTAATCGTAGGCTTTGTCATTCTTCTCATATCCACCTTGTGGCATGTTTATTCGCTGTATTTTTTTCTTCTTCTTCTTTTTCCTTTCTTTTTTTTTCCTTTCAGGGTTCGTCCCTTATTCCCGGGTTTGAATTGCATGTTGGCTCATTTTACAATTTCTACTGCATAGATTAATTAATTGTAGATCTGCAGGGTACGGTTTTCTATTCCGTTCTCTCGTCTGTTTCCAGTATGGATATTGCAAATGCATGCAATTCATCCCAGATTCGTCCACCAAGGGTCCAGAAAGGTGATTTATAGGGTAGCTGTCAGCTCCCGAAGAGCTGAAATGGGCATCACAACAGAAATTGGTTGGTTGACGCAATGGATTCTCAGTTTTCGATTCAACAAGGGAAGGTCTAAGCCACATGCTCACAAGCATCGCAGTTTGAACCTCCCGCGTACATTTAAAAAAAAAATCCCAGCTATTCCAGAACGCCTAACCCATGCAGTGGATTCTACAAATAGTTACACCTTTCGTCTACAGAGTCCACTTCTTTAATCCCTGCAAATCTTTGACATGACATGGCTTTTATTCCCTTTTCTGTTCCATTACAGGTCCTTGGTTCGCATCTTCTTGATGCGAGCGGCGCCCTCGAACAACCCACGGTCAACCGCGGCAGCCACAGTCAGGGTTCCACCGACAATGGCGCAGAGTCCAGCCAGGAAACCACTGAAGGTCTTGGCTCTCTCCTCGCGGTTGATGACCTTCATGGGGGAAATATCCTAACATCAAATTAGTTATTGGTCTTCCGCGACGGTGCCTATCATCAACGGCAGGTAGACTTACATAAGAAAAGAAGACACCAGGGATACCACCACGGGAGTGGAGGCGCTCGGCGTGGCCCTCAGCGGCATCATTGCCTCCAGAAAGACTCCTCTTGTGGCTGGTGACGGAATACTGGTGCGTCTCAACACTGCCGTCATCCGAGTAGCCAAAAGCTCCCAAGCCAGTGTTGTCGTCCTGAAGCAGACCACCAAACTTGAGGCCACGGCTATCCCAACCGAGAGGGAGGTACGATGTAGGAACAATCTTGACAAAGTACATGAAGTTGAAGTTGGCGTCCTGCGTCTCTTGCTTGGTACCGTCGAGAGGGTTCAGGTGGTGGTTGGTCCAGGGGCGAGCGGCCTTGGCGCCGAGGTTCTTGGTAATGTCGTCAGGCAGCTGAGGTCCGAAGCGAAGGGAGTGAACAATGTGGGTGAAGTCGTGCGCGTGGCCCTCGGGGGCATCCCAGTAGTTCTTCAAGTCGTGGATGTGCATGTTGCCATTGCTAAAGCTTCGGCCGGGGGCGAAGTGAAAGTTACCAACGACCTTGTTCACACGTAGGTTACCCTCAATGCGGCAGCCTTCGGCACGCTGAGCGTCAAGCTTCTGGGCATAGTTCTCGCGCTCGCACTGCTCGACGTTTTCACCTCGGCCAAATGCCCAGGATGCCAGGGCGTATGCTTCTCGGACCTCGTCGCAAGTGTTACAGCAGCCAGACTTCATGGCATTGGGGGGTGCCTTGGCACCGTAGCAGTCACCGCAGTAGTCGGGGGCAAGGTGGGAGGCGGCATCGTCGTGGAGGGCGAGGGACTTGACATCGATGACCTGGCCACCCTCGTTGTGAGGGCGAAGGCGGACCTTGTTGACACCGTGCATAACGCCGTGCTGCTGCTCGCCGGAGACATCCATGACGTCGAGAGTCAGGAGCTCGCAGGGCATCTTGGGAAACGTGATGTTCAGGTGGATTTCCATTCGCTCTCCTGTAAGCGGGACGTTGTTAGCCAAGTCGGACCTGGAGTGCGTACAAGTGCACCATACCTCGTCCCTTATCGACAATGAGTTCGGGGTGAATGACAACTCGGCGGTAGTCGGCCCATTCTCCCCAGGACAGGAAAATGACGACGAGCAGCGAAACGATGGTGACGATACCACCGCTGGTGGTGCGGATGCGAGCCTCGTCAACCGTCTTGGTGAAAGCATCGAGCTTCGTAAATCTCGATTTGGCGGCCATGGTGAGGAGGGATGCAGCGTTGCAGCTGGCAAGCAGGAACAGAGAAGCAACGAGGGAAGAACGAGGGCAGCTGGCTAACTATGCCTCTTTTTTTTCGTCAATGCGACACACACGCGCCGTGTCGTGTATGTCGCCGGATATAGAAGGACTGAAGAAAACGACAATTGGCACGTCGCAGAAAAGGGGAAAGGAGCGGAGGGAGGAATTTCAATGGTGGCGAGGAGAGAACAAGGTCACCATATGAGACAAAAACGGCGCTCTTCGCAAGGCGGAAGAGATGAGGTGGTGAAGCAACGCGCAATCGCACTCTTGGGAAAGGCCACCTTTACGCACTTCCACGTTTCAATTGCTACAGCGTGCGGCTGATGGGGACTGTCAGCCTTTGGTCTTGCAGCAGCGCCCGCGCCCACGCGACCAGGGGACCTTGTTCCGACCCCATTATCGGTGCTCTAGGCTCCGTAAGCATAGCGGTCCAATTGCGCTAACTTGGCCATTTCTCAACCCGGTACTTGCGACCGTGACCGACCGGCGCCGGAAAATCTGCACCTCCAGCTTCCGTATTGCGACCACCAGAGTGGGTCGCGGTCCCGCGTACTGCCTGTGGTTGGTGGAAGCTCTCTCCAGACTGGTCGTCAGCCTGCTCCATTGCAGCTCGTCCACACAAGGCTGAAGAAAACCGAACATCTCTCCAGGCCCTCAACGCGCGACCAGACTTTGTCGTCACGTCCACCACATTGAATCGCTCTACGCCGCAAGGGCAGCCTCTCTGCTCCCGACCTGACCCCATCTCGCCTCGAGCACCTACCCACCGCTTCAGCGCCCGACTCTTTGCCGCCTTGGGCGCATCCATCTCGAATCCCAAATCTCTTTGACAGCCGCCATCATGTCTACAAGGCCGCCTTCCCGCGTCGTCTTTGTCGGCAACATCCCATACGGTTCGAACCTCCTTCCTCATTTATCCCGTTTTTAAACAACATTTTGCCTAACGCGCCTCCCTCAGGTCTCTCCGAGGAGCAAATCACCGACATTTTCAGCAGCGCCGGCAAAGTCGAACGTTTCCGCCTTGTCTATGATTCGGAGACTGGCCGTCCTAAGGGCTTTGGCTTCGCCGATTACCCTGACACTGGTACGGAATCCTTATTTGTTTTTTCCTTCTTGGGGATTCGCCGCTCGTCTAACATGCTGCTTCAGACTCTGCTTCCTCCGCCGTGCGCAACTTGAACGATTATGAGATCATGGGCCGCAAATTGAGGGTCGACTTTTCCAACGATCAAAAAAGCTCCGATGATGACAACCAGGTATGATATCGGCCTCCGCCTTTGTTCTCAACAATCGCTAACCACGTGCTTAGGGATCGGCCGCCCACAATGCTCACAGCTCGAATGGAGCTGCCACTAACTACAACTCACAGTCAGGCTCGCTCCCCCCTCTGCCGTCCGGGAAAGAGCTCCCTCCAGGCGTCACCTGCACCGATGCCATCTCGCGCACCCTCGAGACGCTTCCTCCCCCTCAGCTTCTTGACATCCTCCTCCAGATGAAAACCCTCGCCACTTCAGAGCCCCATCGTGCTACTGAGCTTCTCCAGCAAGCCCCCCAGCTCGCCTATGCCGTCTTCCAGGCCCTTCTTCTCATGGGCCTCGTCTCCCCCGAAGCCATCCAGTCTGTTGTCGAGCCAGGTGCTCCCCCGCCCGCCCAGGCCCCTCCCGTCAGTTATCCTGCTGCCCCTATGCCTGGGTACCCAGGAGCGAGCAACACGCCTCCCGTGGCTAGCATGCCATATCAAGCACCGCCGCCGCCGCAGGCATATGGTGCCCCCGCGGCGGCCCCTGCTCCCGGACTCGGAGGACAGGATGCAGAGGCTCTCATGAGGGCAGTCATGGAGCTTCCCCAGGCCCAGATCGACATGCTGCCTGAGGCGGAGAAGCAGCAGATCTTGGCCCTCCGAGCTCAGTTCGCCGGTCAGCGACGATAATCGCGTTCATTATGGGGCACATTTACCCAATGCAACGTCACGGAAACAAGGGTCGACCGGTTTCTCTGCTGCGCTTTACTATCTTGGTCGGCATCGTTTACTGTTCTTTGGGCGTTAATGGCGTGAGGTGGTTTCAATACGGGACTGGGCCATGGGAAAGATCTCGTTCTGTGAGATAAAAACAGCTATATCATTGCGTGTTCTACGACAAGACAAGGCTCTCGTTTCGAGAAATAAAATGCTCAACATCTCCTACGGGGAACGGTTGGATTTATGGTGTACCGTTGCACGGGTATCGTTTGGGTCAAAGGGGGAGGTGAAGATTAAATGGATCTCGGAATCAGATACCCATAACTCCAGATTTGATGATAATTCAACATTGATGAATTGTGTTGGAAGATGATGGTTGCAAAGTAAATATAAAAAAATGCGCGTCGAAGAAGTTGACAGCATCCGCTGGCTCCAGGGTAGTGACGTTTAGTAATTGCATGTTCATCTCGCTTTGTTATTTCTTGCCTTGCCATTGTGGTTTAAAAAAAGCAGCACGGCAAGGCACTCAAATATTTTTCGGTGGTACGTTTATCCCGTTCTTAAACAGTCTTACGCCTAAAGGAACCCGGCAGTAAATAATTGATACATCTTTCAAGTATAATTCGACCACTGGACAATTCTCACACACAAAGGCACAGACGGCCCACAATTGGTCCCTGGCGAAATGAAGACATGAGAGATAGTTGCTGATCAGTAAGCTTTTTGTCTATCATTATCGAGTACTCGTTCTAGCGGATGGATAATGCTTTTCCGCACCTATTCCCGGCAACCTACCAAGTCACACTCCCAAAGAAGAAAAAGATGTGAGAACCAAGAAGAAAAAAAAGCAAAAGGGGGCAAGCCATGGCGAGCCTCCTCGGAGGGGCCATTACTGGGCCAGTCCAATAAAACACATTAAAAACGCCAACCAAAGATGTTTATACCCAAAATCCGCCATGTTGTGCCCCCCTCCCCCTCTCGTATGATTGCGAGCCTAGACAATGTTGTACACCCGCTTTGCAATCAGGTAGCATGCTAAGCCGAAGCAGACCAGACCTGCTGAAATCCAGACGAACCATGTCAGGTCGCCCTCGTATTCCTGACCGGGCACCCACACGTTCATGCCCCACAGACCAGTGATGATGTTCATTGGCAGCACGATGGTTCCCAGCACAGTGAGCTTGCCAAGAACATCAGCCGTCTGTTCTTGGCGCTCATTCATGCGGATGTTGATCTGAGCGAGGTAGTTGCCGTGGGATCGAGCGAGTAGCCTGCGATGGTGAGGTTAGCAAAAACACATGCGGAGAAGAAGAAAAAGGGTCAGCGTAATCGAATGGCACTCACTTTTCGTAATGGCTGAGATTGGACGTCATGGTGACAATGTGGTCCTGGATGTCACCAAGATACAGTCCAATCTCTGACCGCGGCGCAACCTCCCACCGCTCGTTGCAACGCTTCGCAAAGCCCTTGATGACGTCGGCCTTGTTACCCAGCAATCGATACAGCGACATGACTCGCTTTCTGCAGTCACCCACCCGCCTGAGCATGTCGCCTCCGCCATCCGAAATTGTGGCCGCATCATCGCCCTTTGACGGGCCTTCCTTTTCGGAGGGCGAGAGCATTCTGAGGATGGCATCATCGATCTCGTCCACCTCGTCCTCGATGCTCTGGATCAGAGGCTGGAAAACATCGGTGATATCATCGATGATGGCATATGAAATCCAATCAGATGATAAGATAAGATAGTCCTTCAGCTGCCGAATTCGTCGGCGAACATTGGCGGGATGTGGCGTCACAGAGAAGTGGAAGCTAAGGACGCCTTCGCGGAACACGACGACGTACATGTCGACGGGCTCCAGGAAGTTTTCGCTGTTGCTATCTTGATCAAAGGACCGGTAATTCACGAAGTAGTAGTGTCGGAACAGCTCAACCTTCTCGCGAGCCTCCTGAACCATGATGTCTTCGGCCGTAAGCGGATGGATGCCAAAGGCTTTGGCAATGACCTTCATCTCTGGCTCTGTGGGGCAGAGAACATCAAGCCACCAGACGGGCCGCTCGCCGTATCTGATAACCTTCTCCTTAAGTTCGGTAGTAGACGATTGAGTCGGCTTAAGGCTTCCATCCGTAGACTTGAGACCTGAGGGAGTGGCACGGCCCGAATCGCTTCGCGACGTGGCGTGGGCGAGGGGATCACGCGGAGGCGAGAAGATCCCTTCGGTTCGAAACTCAACGCTATCTGGGGCTAATGAAACGGATGGGTTACGGGTAGAGCCTTTGGAGCCCCCGTCCATGCTTGGCTTCGGGGGTATGCTCATGGGTTCTTCATCATCTTCGCTCTCCTCGTCTGACGAGAGGACGCGGGGTTCTGGTATAAAGAGCTCACGGAAACCATTTCCAGATTGAACGAGTTCAGAAATAGTCTGGCTGTGGATCGTACTCTGAAACTCCTCGTTAAAGTATGTGAACCTGTATGGTGACTCTTCATCCGTCTGAAACCAGCCCTTTCGAACGGGCCGCAGCCGGCCATTGATGAGCTGCGGCTCCGTAATTCTTTTGACGCGGCGCTCCTCGCTTCGGCCTTCCTTTTCCATGTGGCTCCATTCCTCGAGAGTTGCCAGGTCGGGCCACTGGCCTCGACGCCGGCGCGTTCTCCAGCGACGGGGCTCCTGATTCCTAGACTGGATTTCGTCGTCGCCCATTTCGGACATGCCTGGCCCGGGAAAGCAAACATCGTGGTCGGGTTGATTTGTGGCCCTTCCATTGAGATCGGGTCGGTTGTCCCTGAGTGCGTCACCTATGTCGGAGACGTCTGCGACCGAGCGCCTCGGGGAGTTGCCGCGCATGCTGAGCTCGTCGCGGATCATGACATCGCCCAGGCTCAGCTCGATGCGGTCGCTGGGGCCAAAAGTGGGCGAGCCAGGCATGGAGGGAGGGTGGTTCACATCGTATCGATCTCTTCCGCTGTTCCCCGTGTCCAGCCGGGTGGTGGAAGACTTGACGGATGCCCTTCGACTTCGGGGTCGGCTCGACCTCGCATCGCTCGCACCGTAGGTAGACAGACCCGAGTGCGACCCTCGCGTCCTCATGTCTGAGAGCAAAGGTGCCGATTCATCCCACCTGTTGTCGTCATCCTGCTCGTCTGCGTTGGGCGCCTCCTGCATCGATCGTAGCCGTCCGCCAGCCGGTGTCGAGTAGCTCGGTGCGTAGGGCGAGCCCTGGCCCGGGGCGGTTGAGGAGCGCCGAATGCGCATGGGTTGATGGTCCCTGCCAAGGTGTGAGTGTGATGGCGGCGCGTCAATGGCAGCTCGGACGGCAGCTCACCTGTGATCCAGCAGCACTTCGCTGTCGATGCTGGTGCCGCTGATGTTGGACGTGGGCATCTTGTAGAATGTCTCCCTTGACTGCTGCTGAGCGCCGTCATGCCCGTGCTCGTGCCCGTCGTCGTCGAGGATGGCGAAGCTCTTTCTGCGTGCTCGCTTCTTTTTGCCTCCGCGATGACCCTTCCGCTTCTTGTGCTTTGCCTGGTCACTTGCCGCGTTGGAATTGGATGCGGACGCAGGAACAGCAGGCGAAGAAGGCCTGGGGGCGCTGGCCAACGGATTGAATCGGTTGCTGGACATGTTGAGCTGCAGCCCTGACGCCGATTGTGGATTCGCGGGCGGCGTCAGTAACTGGGTCAGGTGGTGATGATAGGTTGACCTAGTTATCGTCTAGGGGGAGCGGGAATCAATTGCTAGTGAGATAGCAGGTCGGGGGCCGTGAGCAGGTGATGATGTCAGGTCTTCCGCGAGGCGGTTGGCGGCCTGGGTGCCAGCCGTCCAGGCCCACTCTGCAGGCAGGCTGCCGCTAAAACTACAGCGGCTTACAGGGCGGTATGGTCCCCGCAGCGGGGTCGGGGGGAGGGTCGGCTTGGGTCCTGGACCGCCGAGGACATGTGGGATCGTCGATCTACTGCACGTTATCTGCAGTTCTGTGGTGCCTCTCTTGGGATGAGCAATCCAACTGGGCTGCGAGGAGATTGCCGGCTGCGTGCCAAACCTCCGACGAGCCGAGAGTTTTTTTTCTGTTTGGTCCGTACCCCTCGCAGATTCCGTGCTACAGCTGTAGCGTCTTTCTGTGCCGTGTCTCACTGCAGCTGCGAGCTTTGAGGCTGTGGTGGCAAGGTTGCGATTGCGAGGCCGGGGCCCTGGCCACTCACACAGGAACACAAGCTCCGGTTTCGAAGTCGTCCCCCTCTTCCAATAACTTTCTCACACGTCAAACGAGGTTGTTTTGGGACTGCCAAGTATTTGCTTTTGCCGTGTGGAGCCCAGCATTTCCCCGATTAGGACTGTGGGCACACGACAGTGTCTTGACGACATAGACTACGTACATCATGCGAGTACTTCGTCTCAACTCCCAGTGTCGCCGCCCCTTTCCCCCTTGACATATTTCCGATGCGATGCAAGCAGCGACTCCACCAGCTGATTCACAGAAGCTCTCCTGCAATGGCGCTTTCAAAATTCCCCTTATGACTCATTTGACAACGCACACCCGGCAAGCAATCCAGCCAATAGGGCGTGGTGGCAGAGTGGTCTAATGCGTATGACTAGAAATCATATCTCTTCGGAGGCGTCTGTTCGAATCAGGCCCACGTCGATGGTTGCTTTTTGCCTGCCTATCTGATATGAATGCGATGTAGTTATAGCGCCTTGGATTTCCGAGTACTTCGCCCATTTATAATCATTTATAACCATTTATAACCATTCACGGTAATTGTGATGAATGACTGATCGGGTTTATTTTTAGTCCCGTTACCGGAAGTGTCACAGGGTTGGGCGTCTGTAGCCAATGCAATCCATGGTAAACTCTCATACTACGAGGCCATGTGACAACTGACCTAGTGACACAACGCTTTCATGATCCCTTTGATACGAGTTATGAGGAGACAAAATTTATCAAGGCTTGAGATTTTATCTACCTCCGATGTTGACTTGACCATTTATCCTTTGTTGAACCCGAAGGGTAATGGTGATCTATTCCCCATTCACGAAACCAGGCACAAGCTGGTCTGCCATATTTCTCCGCCTCCAATTAAACATAGAACCACAATTCCCGTTGATGGTAGACGGACGACCATAGTGATGATTCAATACGAGACTATGGATAGTTTTTGAGTCAATATACCCACTAAATCTTTTCATCTCTCTATACTTCTTTCGCTTGATGGCTGTCCAATGCAGGGCATTGCATATCGCGCAGAGGTATGGTCGGCTTCCAACCACAAAACCTCATGACCAGAATGAAGAATGAGCAGCATGCTGATGGTGCTATATTCAATGCACATGCAAAATAATATAATGCCAAAATATTGCAGGCTAATGCAAGAATGAGAATGCACTCCAGTATCTGGCCAATATGTTCTGTCACGAGTTAGCATGATGCCAACAGGGAAGTTTAGGAGAAGCCACGTTGAAGTTCAAGGGCGCATCTTGCGGTAGGAATGGTAGTATGAACTTGACTGGCCCATTGTGGAAAAAATCTGGTATGGGCGAAATGGAACCGTAGATCGGAGGTCATGGGCTAACATGGCATGGTTTGTGTTTACAAATGGCCTGTTGAGACTCTACACATAACTGGGTAGCGGGCTTGATGACCGAGCTTTTGAACACTGAGAAATGAGTCCTGGGAAAGGTTGGATGGTAGATTTGTGTTTGGCCAAGTTGTAAATCAACCGCTTGTTGTGCTCCTAACTAGTTGCAAGAAGAGAAGCAAGAGATGTAGAACAGTAGACAGGAAGCTTCAAAGACTACGCTGATAAGCAACTACGCTGTTCTTTAGTCAAGAGGAAATTGAGGGTTGAACTGCCAATCAAATAATTTCAACGATACAACATTCCATTAACGTGCTATTTAGTGATACCAAAAACATGTTTGCACAGCATAGAAGACAGTGTATTGCGTCCCACAGTTGTGATCATTCCACGACATTCACTTGCTCTGGTCTGTACTTCAACAATCTGAGTGTAAAGCCAGTAACGCCATTCCATTTTATCAGCTGCCAGGAAGTACATCTGTACCTGTCCACGTGCGATTCCCAGCACCCCCATGACCATTTTAAATATTCTCTAGCTGCCCGGGTATATACTTTTACTTTCATCGCAGCCCCTTTTGCTATGCAATCTCATGGGAGCGTTATTATGCCACCTCGGTCTCCTGAGGGGACCCGCCAAAATCCCACAGCTTGACCATGAGACTGTTTGGCTCTTCTTCAGGACCCTCGTTCGGCGTAAACACCTTCTTTGGGATATGGAACTCGATTACTGGGGCTTTTCTGACATTTTTGGAAATCTCTGCATCGAGAAGCTATCTGATGTTAGTGTGATGGTAACAAACTTGCATGATTTTACTTACCGAAGCATATGAATGATCAAGGAAGTCCTCGATATTGTAAGACTGCTTGGTGAACTGCTCCGAAATAATCTTCGAAATGGTTGCTACATTAGGATGGTAGTGGGTCTGTAGCTGTACAAGTTCCCAAAGACAGCTCTCGATGGCCTCGGTGTGCATTGGATCCTTCTCCTCAGGCAAAAATGGATCCTCGGCTCCTTGCTCGTTGATGTGCTTCTCGAACTCGGCATCTCGGGTCTCGCGGTGGACCATGAAGGTGCAAGATGGGTGACGCTTTAGGAGGTTGTAGATCCACGGTGTGACAAAGACCATGGCACTGGGGGGCGCATTCAAAGCCAGTCGAGAAAGCCGCTTGATAAAACTTGCGACTAGTGCGGCGGGAAGATGTGTTGAGGACAGGAAAGTATCGAGAAGACGGAAGAATCGTGATCGATACTTGGAGTGGAGAATGTCGCGGTCAAGCAACGAGTAGAGCTTGGGATAGAAAGACGGATAGTCGAGGTTGCGCTCCTGGATCAAATAAAAGACACCCGAGAGAGCGAGCAGAGACATGGATCCGCCAGCTTCGTATGAATCAGACAGGAAATCGGAGAGGAGTTCGGGCTTGGTGAACCATGGCGCAATCACAGTTGAGATGACATCGAGAATCTGTTTCCGATGCTCCTTGCCACCAATAAGCGATATCAGTGCAACCCAGGCTTCTTGGCCTTGCTTCTTGTGCTGGTTAACGTTGCGGAGGGGATGCGACTTCTTCTTCGGCTTGGGCACATAAAAGTCCTCGAGCTCTTCAGCAGTCTCAGGCACACCGTCAAGAGCGGACAGCAGAGAAAAGATGCGCTCAAACAATCCGCGCCGAGACTTGTTCCCCGAAACATTTTCCACAATGTACCTGCATGAGGGTTAGGCGACACGCTCTGGCAAGATGCGGCAAGATGATACTTACTTGATGGTATTGAAAGTGTAATATCGAATGTCGTCGTACTGCTCTGCGTACTCCTCGACAAAGGCAGTCACAACTTCATCGTTGTCGGCCCTGAAGATGGCGGAAAGAAGATCCCGGAAAAAGGCCCTTGGGAAGCTGTAGTCTTCCTTGTCGCTGAAAGCCTCTCCTTCAGCCTTGAGAAGTCTCATGCACAGTGTCAGCGCCGTGGTGCCCAGGTCTTCGTCTTTGAGAATCACGAGCAGCTTGCTTTTGAATTCGCCAAACTGCTCCCTCAACCAACGGACAACCACCTCGTCCTTCTCAGAGAGAGCCTTCTTTGGGAAGAGAGCGCCCTGGGTAAGCAACCGCACGAAAACTCGGCACAGGGCGACAGCGGCCAACATGCCGTCAGGCTTGCCACTGCTGAACCCATCGACGGTGCTCAGCAGCACGGTGATGTCGTTGTAGTTCTTCTTGGACTCCAGGATGCCCTGCTCTAGAAGCAGGATCTTGGCGTTGGGATCTTCAGACTCATCGCTGCTGGTGGATGACCTCCTGCGCTTGGTGGGCTTCTCAGTAGTTGAGAGCCGCTTGCGCTTGGAGCGGTCGCCAGAAGCCGCAGCTGGCATGGTGCGAGCTTGACGGGTGGCCGTGAAATTACCCAGAGACTGCTAATGAATGAGGCCAAGTAGCGCAAACTCCCGAGCCAGAAAGATTCAGCTGCACCGTCGTCAAGTGTAAGTCGGCTCAAGCAAGGTTGGAAAAAAACCATGAAATTCTCTGTATGGATTGGCGGTTGAAATTTTGGGCCAATCACAAGCTGGCGGGCGCTAGGACAGGGAACCAGAGGAGAACGGGGCCTGGACGGTAAAATGCCGGCGGGCCAGCTTTCCTCCCCTCCGATGCTGCGGCGCACTTAGCTGTGCTGTTCTGCAGCAGCAGCGCCACGTGACTTTGATTGTTGCCGAGCTAGCGCGATAAAACCTCAACCTGTATTCCCAGCTTCCGAGCAACGACAAGCCCACGATACCCCATCACAAACCATCTCACAATGGCGTCCCGCTTGGCCCGAAGCGCCGTCGGTACGTCGCACGCCCCCTCGAGACCTGTTATCTCGCCAATTGGCGCGACCCTGACCCTCTAACTCCTCTCCCAGGCGCTCCCCTCCTCCGACCTGCCCTCGCCCGCCGAGCCGCCCCTGCCATCTCCGCTGCCGCCGTTCGACACTCGAGCAATGTGCCCGCCGAGGAGCCCAAGAAGAAGGCCCAGAGCCTCCTCGATGCCATCCCCGGCAACAACCTGTTCAGCAAGAGCGCCATCCTCAGCAGCGTTGCCGGTGTCAGCATCTACGGTCTTAGCAACGAGTACTACGTCATGAACGAGGAGACCATCATCGCCGTCTGCCTGCTGTCCGTTTGGGGTGGTTTGATCAAGTACGGTGGTCCCGCTTACAAGGAGTGGGCCGAGGCTCAGAACGCCAAGATCAAGAACATCCTGAACAGCGCTCGTGCCGACCACACCGAGGCCGTCAAGGGTCGCATTGAGGATGTCACGCAGATGGGCAGTGTCGTTGAGGTCACCAAGAACCTGTTCGAGGTCTCCAAGGTAAATAGGGCAGGCAATTGGATATTACCCGTGGGTTGATGCTGACGGAAATGTTTTTCCGTAGGAAACCGCCCAGCTCGAGGCCAAGGCTTTCGAGCTCGAGCAGCAGACTGCCATCGCCGCTGAGGCCAAGAGCGTTCTCGACTCCTGGGTTCGATACGAGGGCCAGGTTAAGCAGCGCCAGCAGAAGGAGCTTGCCCAGTCCATCATTGCCAAGGTCCAGAAGGAGCTCGAGAACCCCAAGGTTCTCCAGCAGATCCTCCAGCAGAGCGTGGCTGATGTCGAGAGTACGTTGCGCAAGCTTTGAATTTGTTCCGCTTTGCAGGGCCAATGGCTAACCAATTGTTTTTTCCAACAGAGATTGTTGCCGCCAAGGCTAAATAAATTACCTCCCACCGCTAGAGTCTCGATACAACCAGATTCCACGGTTTCCCTTTGTACCCACCCTGTGTCATAACAACACCTGTGCATTAGCCGAATCAATCAAGACCCTAGTTTTTTTTTACGCATTGCCGGATTTTCTGCATTGCGCAAGAGTTCTTTTGCTGCTGCGAGGCCATTTGAATTGAGGTCCACCGTGATGTTGTGTTTTTGGGGGCGCTCGGAACATTTCAATGCCTATCGGGAAAGACCGGGATCTCCGATATCGCCGGTGCTTCCAGAACGACATGAAAAGTTGTCAGAGTCTCACCATAATAAAAAGATGACATTCATTGATTGCTATGTTGGAATTTGCCTTCTTCCTTGCGAGTCGTCAAGATGTGCGAGTGTTGCAATGTTTCCCGCTTTTTGTGCTACAGAAGTTACGGTTACGGTTGCAGGCGTCAAGTTGAAACAAGTATCGCAAATATGATCGATTAACGAGTCGAAAACGATGGCATGACCACCAATATGAGTATGAACGTAATAGCCATGCAGTCAAGACAGCAAAAAGCCCCCAACGCCAAACCGAAATGCCGTCGCTCCGTGGCTAGAATCATCCAAGGTCCAAGACCACCGCCACGACGGTTATCAAAAGGACAAGTTACGTACAAAGAAAATAAGGTAAACCGCCGATATGCTCAACGGCCATAATAAGTATTAAAAATCGCCACAGGCCTTAAAAAATTGGCCTCCTCTGTTCCCACTTCTTCACTTCCGGGGCAGGCTCCGGGGTCGGGGCGTTCACCTCGGGCCCAAGCGACACTCTCCCGCTGCGCCGCCTCCGAGCACCATCACCGGCGACGGGGCCGATCCACTCCCAAGCGCGACCGACCTCGCCACTGCGGCCCTCACGCTGGCTTGTGCGCACGTTGCTGTTCAGTTCGACCACGGCCCGGACTCTCTGCCAGATCCGCTCACGCTCAGATAGTGAGTGAACAGATCGTAGCACATCGTCTCGCAGGTTTGGCAGGAACAGCCATGGATCATCAATTTCCTCCTCGCCTAGCTCCTTTTGGTTGGCCAGTCTTCCAAGAACAAGGTCAACCAGGGCTGGGATCTGGGCCGAGGTAGCCACGTGCTTGCGGTATCGCGCACGCGTGTAGAAGACTGCGACAATGGATGTGACTAGAAGTCCAATTGTGAGTCGATATCTCGCCAAGCTGAGTCGGAGGGAGCGCTTGAGCGCGCAGGTGAGCGGAAGGCGAGCGAGAGACGACGACGATAGCTCTCGGCTTGGAATGGCGGGGGAATCGGACGGTCTGTAGGGTCGATGAATCTGGTTAGTCGATTTGGTCAGAAATGGTTGAAGCAATGATGGATCGGCAAAATGTGTAACGATATCAAAGTTGGGGAGGATTGAACTTACTGCGTCGTCTGAGCCACCGCGACCTCAACTTCCTCTCTAGCAGTGACCTCGCCAAGGGCAGCAGCCCAAAGCTCGTCAAACTCGTCGCTGTTGAGCCTCTTGGAACGCTTCCTGCTGACACTCTCCTTGAGCTCATCTTCGGGGATCGCTGGAGAAGCCTCCTGGCCATCCTCGGTAACGAGCTCGCCGCATTCATACTTGGCACGGCGGTCCCTGAGCTCCTCGATGGCCTTGTCAGCAACAGCCTGGACACGGCGTGCCTTCTCACCATCGGGTTCACAGGTAGGGGGGAGGGGGACCAGCCCGCCCAGGGACAGAGGGTGAGGCTTGAGGACGAAATCCGGCTCGCACCGTACACTGAAGTCCTCGTAGCAGTAGGCATGAGGGGGGCAGGGTTCGCACTGAGGTTCGATGAATGGCTCGAGAGTGGGCTCGAGGAACTCAGGAATTGGAACCTCTGGGGGGATGAGTTTCTTAGCCTGTCGGCCAAGTCCACAGTAGCCTACAGCCATCTTCTCCTGTCTGTACCAAGCGGCATAGGCACCAATAATGGCCAGGAAAAGGACCAGGAAAGGGGCCCTGAAGCTGCTCTTGCGAGCGGGCTGGCGGATAGGCTTGTAAGGCTCGACAAATGCCTCTCCTCTTCGCGCAGCATCTTCAAGCTCCAACTGCTCATTGGGAGTAAACTCCTCACTAGGTTCCAGCTCCAGTTCCAGCTGCATTCCCGGTGTTTCATGGTGATACTCAGGGGTATAAATCCTTGACTCGGGTGTTCTGGCTCGCAGCTCAGGTGTTCGAGCCCGCAGTTCAGGCGTTCTGGCCCGTAGTTCAGGCGTTCGAGCCCGCAGTTCAGGTGTTCGAGCACGGTATTTGGGAGTGTCAAAGTCCTCCTTGAAGTCATCGGCTCGAAGCCTGGAGGTAGACCTGGCACTCTTGATGCTATTTGTTCGTCGACGGTTGGTGGGTGTCTTGGTTTGTGGTGGGGTATTGCCGCTCTGGAAAGGGTTGTCGTCCGTAAAGACGCTCTCCTCATCGGTGTGAGCGGGGAAATGCTCCTCCTGAGGCTCTGCCTTGACTTGGGGCGTGATAGCTCTGTGGCTGCGGCTGCGACGCACCGACTTCTGAGCCTCGTATTGCTCCATGCCATACTCGTCGGCTTGAGAAAGGGCCCTGCTCACGGAGCGCGAGGCTCTCTTTGAAGTGCTCCTGGCCACGGGGGTTGCCATCTCGTCCTCGTCGGCATGCGACAAGGCACGGCTCACGGAGCGCGAGCCTCGCTTGGAGGGGCTCCTGGGTGCCGGTGTTCTCATGTCATCATCCTCAACCTTGATGCGGCCAGAGGTCTTGCGTGGGGATCTGGATCGCTTTGATGTCGAGGGCGGAGGCAGCTCGTCCCAGTTAGGGAGGTCTTCGGCGCTACCGGCGTTGACGATTCCCATGCTAGATCGCTTAGCCCGGGCTCTTTCAGCGCGCAGCCTCGAAGCTTGCGACAGAACATGCTCGTTGACCAACTCGACCAGCTGGTTCTTCTTTGCTGTCGCGGGGTACTCGACGTTGTGAGTGACGAGGATGGATCGCAGACGTGGCATGGTCACGTTGCGAGGGTCAAAGCCCTCTTGGAGGTAGTCCTCGGCATCCGCCATCGTGGTGGTTGTGGAATCAAACCAAGACAGTGTGGTTGTTTTTATCTGGTGGTGGAGGAGGAGGGCTGATGTCTCACGCCTCGCGAGTGGGTGTAAGTTTGCTTGGATCAACAAGGCCACTTGCACCACGAAACCGGTTCACAACCTGGTGGTATCGGGGTCGCGATAGCTCTGAATAGTGCCAGGCACGTACCGACGCACGCACGCACAAAAAATGATGAATGTGCAACAGAGAAAAGGTGGTGGGGTGATGGCCTCTGAGAATGCGACCGCCGAGTGTGGACAGGTGTTGATGAAAGACCCTGACGCAATGGATTTTTAGCCGTTGTCTGTGGCAACGGCGAAAAGTTGGGCCTTCCTTGTCATCTGACAGGGGTACTGCATACAGCACAAACCCTTAAATGATTGTCAGTTTGATGCTTTACGGCATGGGACTCCGGCAAAAAAGCAACGTAATTTTACATTTCTACTCAGGATAAATAAATATGACATCTAAATAAGTAGATTCAACTAAAAAATAATATCCCACTTTTCTCCTGGATCAGTCTTGTTGTTGAAGATTATGATTGTTTTGAACGGGATTAATTTGCACCGGTGGAGAAGTCCCTTTGTTGCAATAATCAAGGGTTGGATGGCGTGCACCGCCACCATATCACACGCCACACAACCCGTGCGCCACACATACTTGATCCGGCATTAACAAGATGGTGGTGGGGAGTTGTCGAACCACTAGAGGTACGACAATTGACGGGAGCTTTGGACATCGTCCCACATCGTGCGCCCGCCCTTTGGTGTTGGTGACCTCAATTCTTCAAGACGACATCCGCTAGCTCCCGGGACTCAATTCAGGCCCGCACTTTGCAATGCTGGCGAGACGGTCTCTTCTGGGCAAGCCCGGCTTTGTCTGTCGGAGCTGTGCCCGCCAATATCAAACTCAATTGCGCCGGGCGTATTCCACCAGCCAGGACAACATTTACGATGTCGTCTGCGTTGGAGGCGGCCCGGCTGGGTTGAGCTTGCTGACTGCACTTCGTAAGATTGTCTTTGTTACTTCTTTTGCGCATTCTTCCGAGCAAGCATATCTAACACCGTTGCAGGAGCCAACCCCGTTACTTCCGGCCTGCGAGTGGCCCTCGTCGAAGCCCAGGACCTCTCCAAAGTGTCGTCGTTTGCGCTGCCCTCGACGCAGTTTTCCAACCGCTGCAGCTCCCTCACCCCGGCATCGGCTCAATTCCTCGACACGATTGGGGCGTGGCAGCACATGAAGCGGGAGCGTATCCAGGAATATCATGAGATGCAGGTGTGGGACGGCGTGACGGATGCGCGCATCGAGTTCGACTGGCAGCCTGGCCAGGCTGGTGCGGGCAAGACGATTGCCTACATGATTGAGAACCTGAACCTCACCTCCGGTCTTCTCAAGAGGCTCGAGGAGCTTGGCGGCGTCGACGTGTTTGACAAGAGCAAGGTGGAGAATATTGACCTGGGCAAGGAGACAGAGGACCTGGACCTTAGCCAGTGGCCAATGGTTCAGCTAACCGGAGGCAAGACTCTAGCAGCACGGCTGCTGGTTGGCGCAGATGGAGCCAACAGCCCTGTACGAACCTTTGCTGACATTGAGACACGCGGCTTTGACTATGGGCGACACGGAATTGTGGCTACGCTCCAACTAGAAGGGTCTGGCTGGGGAGGCGATTACAACAAGATTGCCTACCAGCGCTTCTTGCCCACTGGTCCTGTCGCCATGCTGCCATTGCCCGGAAACCACGCCTCTCTGGTCTGGTCTACTACGCCTGAGAAGGCAGCTCTCTTGAAGAGCCTTTCGCCCAAGGACTTCATTGCCATGGTCAATGCCGCATTCCGCCTGAGCCCGGTTGATCTTGGCTACATGCACACGGTCCCCAACGGCCAGGAAGAGGAGCTCTTGTGGAGGACGCAGCACACGGCCGTCAACCCGGAGTCGGTCCCTCAACAGGTCGTCGGCGTCCAAGAGGGCACGGTGGCATCGTTCCCTCTCAAGCTCCGCCACGCCGACACATACATTGGCGAGCGCGTTGCTCTCGTCGGCGATGCCGCCCACACCATCCACCCCCTTGCTGGCCAAGGTCTGAACCAGGGCCAGGGCGATGTCCAGAGCCTCGCCAAAACCATTGAGTATGCCGTTTCCCACGGCCAGGACCTGGGCACTACTCTGGCGCTGGAGCCCTACTTCAGCGAGAGGTATGCCGCCAACCACATCATCCTCGGGGTCTGCGACAAGCTCCACAGGCTCTATGGCGTCGAGAGCGGACCTCTGGTCCCTCTGCGGTCGATTGGACTTCGGGCAGTCAATGCCTTGGGGCCCCTGAAGAACTTCTTGATGGAGCAGGCTTCCGGGAACGGTGCCAAGCTGCTGTAGACTCGCCCGTGTACTTCTACTACTCCATGTAACAAAATCATGTAATTAAATCACTGAGGTATGGGATGGCCACAAGAAGAAGAAAAAGACCAACAAAAAAGAGAACATTGGGAGAATTTTTTCATTGCTACTTCACAGCACACGCACTCACGTCACCTCTGCATAGCCTCTCGCTTGAGCACACGACATTTGCGGGAGTATTTACCGTGGTCCCCCTAGTCAGCTATGATTACAAACAAAGGAAACCCAATCTAAACTTGTTTCTTTTCCACAACTCTTTATCGATCGACCTCACCTGGACAATGTGTTAGCTTCGTGTAAACGATGAATAAGGGGTCAACTTACCGAACACCAGATCCATAGTACCAATAACTGCGACAGCATCAGCCAGCAAGTGACCCTTGGAAACGTGATCGAAACCACCCAGATGGGCGAAACCAGGGGCACGGATGTGGCATCGGTATGGTCGCTCGCTGCCATCAGAGACAACGTAGACACCCATCTCGCCCTTGGGGGCCTCAATGGCGGAGTAGGTCTCGCCGGGGGGGACGGCGTAACCCTTGGTGTAGAGCAGGAAGTGGTGGATGAGAGCCTCCATGTTCTCCTTCATGGCGGCACGGGGAGGAGGGGTGATCTTGTAGTCCTCGACGCGGACGGGGCCGGCGGGCATCTTGTTTAGGCACTGGTGGATGATGCGGAGGGACTGTCGGAACTCCTCCATTCGGCAGAGGTATCGGTCGTAGCAGTCACCGTTGGTACCGACGGGAACGTCAAACTCAACCCGGTCGTAGGCATCGTAAGGCTGGCTCTTGCGGACATCCCACGGCACACCGGAACCTCGGAGCATGACACCGGTGAAGGACAGGTTAAGGGCCTCGGTGGCAGGGACAACACCAACACCCCTCAGTCGCTCAATCCAGATACGGTTGTCAGTCAACATCTCTTCGGTCTCATCGATACGGTCACCGAATTGAGTAGCCCACATGTAGATGTCGTCGAGGAGACCAACGGGGATATCTTGGTGGACACCACCGGGACGGACGTAGGCAGTGTGGAGACGGGCACCAGATACACGCTCGTAGAATTCCTGTTTCGAGAGGGCATCGCAGTCAGCTTTGAAACTTGGGGAAACGATCAGGGTTTTCCACCAGATAGACGTACCATGAGCTTCTCTCGCTCCTCGAAACCCCACAGGAAAGGAGTCAAAGCACCAACATCCATGGCGTGGGACAGGACGGACATCAGATGGTTGAGGATACGGGTGATTTCGCCAAACAATGTTCGGATGAACTTGGCACGCTCGGGAATCTCGACGTTGAGGAGCTTCTCGACGGCGAGGGAGAAGCACTGCTCGTTGGTCATCATGGAGACGTAGTCGAGTCGGTCAAAGTAGGGCAGAGCCTGGATGTAGGTCTTGTACTCGATCAACTTCTCGGTTCCTCGGTGCAGCAGGCCGACGTGGGGATCGGCTCGGACGATTTCCTCGCCGCTCAGCTCGAGAATCAGACGCAACACGCCGTGGGCGGCGGGATGCTGGGGACCGAAGTTGACAGTGTAGTGTCGGATCTTGCGGTCGTCGACCGAGTTCTCGCGCGACTTTCTGGCGCCGCCCTTGGCCGCCTCGGAGCGGCCGTAGATGTCGGTCGGGGTGGAAAAGTCGTCGCTGACGGGGACAAGACGGGTGCCCACGGGCTCGGGAGTGGCATATCGTCGAAAGCTCGTCGTCGAGAACGGACGAGCGGCGAAGGTCGCGGGTCGCAGACACAGGCGCTTGGCACCCTGGCCGGCGAGCCTGTGGAGGGCGGCCATTGTGGAGGAGCGGAGAGGGGGCCGAGGCCGGGAAGCGAGACGAGATGAAGAGAGTCTCCCAGGAGGGCCTCTGGCTCGAGGTCAATGGCTGGTTGATGGAGGGGAAATCGAATTCGCCGTCGTGGTTGTGCCCGTCATCTCCCGCGGTCCGATGTGAATCCTGGAGCTTTGCTCTCGCCTGGTGGGCTCGGACTATTGTTGTTGCGGGGCTGTAGCCAATCATCCTGTGGTCATTTGATTTTGGACACACTCGCTCAAAAACAGCCTATACAAGTCCATTGTTTCAAGAAGTCCGCCAATGATGGAGCAATTGTGCATAGATAAGCTGTTTTTGGTATCAATTGAGGTCTCAGGATCAATTCGGATTCCATTTATAATCACTTGAGTTGTTACCAAGTCGGTTTCCTAGAGATTTTGGTCATTACTCTCATCGGCTCATGTACCGACCGACCTTGCCCCAGTGTTTGGGCCACACTTGGCTCTCAACCTCCCCTCTCAACCCAACCCAAAGTGTAGTGTAGCTCGGCAGTTCAATATACGGGTTCGACGGGACCACTTATAAAAGACCAATTGTCATGTTTTGAAAACACAGCAATTGCACAATACTCTGAAAATCCCCAGTTCACATCACTTTATCGTAATCCCCGGAGACCAGACATAGTTATCAGTACCTAGCCGTTTCTCCACATTTTACTGTATTGGTGAAAGCACGTCTTCGGTTACATCTAACGAATATGAGAAATGCTCAATTAATCCAGTCACCATATCAATAAAAGTAATAGATACAATTTGTGAGTTTCTTACAACCATTAAATTCATCTGAAGATGGTATTCCCAATCTGTGGTTGCCTTCTCCCATGTGTGACTCAACCTTTCATCTTCCATTACAAGCATAAGCAGCCAACCCCGCGGCCAACTTTTGCCCGAATGTTGATAACACAGCTGAAGGATTTGACCGAAGTCAGCGGACCAGCTCTCGGTATGAGTCAAGCAAAAATTCCCAACATATTTTTCTCCTACTTCCCGAATTGAAATACAAACCTGCGTTCAACTCCACTAAACAACTGAGCTCGCCTGCTCACCTAGCACGCCACCTCCTTCTATTGACGTGCGACTACCATGACAATTGCCTCAACATGGCTACCAACGAGATTCTCGATTCTGCTTACCCAGTCAGCGAGGAACTAGGAACTGTTCTCCTTGAAACCGAAAGACTGGTCCTTCGGCGCTACCTCCGTTCTGACGCAGCAGCGATGGCGCCGGCGGCAAATTACCCATCCATAGCCGCCAACATGCGCAACCGCTTCCCGCACCCATATCAGCTCGCAGACGCGGAGAGGTACCTGGAAATAGCCTGCAAACCAGATGGGACCGGCTACCCTCTCCACAACGGCATTTTCCTGAAGCCCAACACCGCCGCCAACCCCGCGGACACGGCCCTCCTCATCGGCGGCATAGGCGTCATGCCCCAAAGCGATGTCAACTACAGGACGTGGGAGATTGGGTACTGGCTGACGGTTCCTGAATGGGGCAAGGGATACGGGACCGAGGCGGCCCGCGCCTTTGTGTCTTGGCTGTTTGCGACGTGGCCCCGTCTGCACCGGCTGGAGGCCTTGACGTATGGCACAAACGCGGCCAGCCAAAACGTGCTGAAGAAGGCTGGCTTCGTTGAGGAAGGGAGGAAGAGGGGCTCCGTTGAAAAGCATGGCCTTGTTCTGGACGAAGTCGTCTTGGGCATGCTGAGAAGTGACTACGAGCAGGCGCTAAAGACGGATGAGGCCGCGGGATTCAAAGACTCAAACTAGTGCTTCAATTTAGTATCATGAGCACCCACCATCCAACTATATAGTATGAAAGCTTGACAATATTAAAATCCTAGACAAACTAAAAGGTTATTTCAAGTGTTATGTAAAGCACTGGATATATTCAGATGACTTCAGGGGGGAATGCTTCGATAATAGCCGGCATAGACAGACTTCGGCATTTCAGTTCACAAACAAAACGGTGCGAGGCAGGATGAAAGAAAATACCAAATTAACATAGTCACAGCATTTTTTATCTATTCTCAACATCTTACATCTCCCATCAAATATGGAAGGGCCATGATATCGTACAAGAGGAAGGCCACCACGTGGTTTCTAAACCCTCCTCCAAGAACCCAAAGAGCCCATTCCAGAGTCTGCTGCAACTCGTTTCCTCCATTCTTGAGTGTCATCCTGAGTCTCCGACCCTTCTGTCTCTCGATCCGCCTAGTAGCAGGGGCATTAGGGGAAGTGGTATACTTCAGCCGGCTATGGCTATTAAAACGGTATCGCCGCGACTACAAGTTCGTCGGCAATGTACATGTATGTGACTAATACAAGAAAACAAAACGAAACAAAAAAAATTTGAATGCAAAATGCCTCCCAAAGTCCCTACGGGACTGGACCAACGCCTGCGAAAAAAGCAAAAATTCAAGGAAAACTTTTGTATGAACCTCGCCATGCCTCCCAAACTATGCAGCAAGAACAAAATTTACCAAACGCTTGGTCGCAAAGAAGTAGCTCTCAAGCGCTAATGGAAATTATCAAAGGTATGTATGACATAGGAAAATATGTGTCGGTGGGACACTCGAGCGAGTGGAAGCAAAACCACATCCGAGGGAGTGCAAAGTCAACACCTGCTTAATCCCTCTTGGTAATATTGACGCCGGGGTTCACGAACGCCCTGCATGCAATGTCGCTAAAACGTCGAACGACATTAGTTGTACCTCCGGTAACTTGAGCCTCTGAAAGAATGAACTTGGTCGCGACGGCAAGCCTGTTCTTTGGGTCGCTCTCGTCAAAGTGCTGCGGTAGCGTAGCGCCGTAGCCAGGTTCAAAGCTCGGTGCCAACTCTCGCACGACCGCAATTGAGTAAAGAACATCTCGATTCTCGCGTCCATCCAATACATGTCTCATTCGACTTAACGAATCCTCCCTCATCTTGGTTGCGGCAGGCGAGTTGGGGGCATCTTGCGTTCGGAGAAACTCAGCAAGATTGTACCAAAACTCGAATTGACGGGTGCGGTGGGGGTCAGGATCCTGGACAGGAGGTGAGAGGGGGTTTGCAGTAAGGTAATCCCCGCACAGGAGACATTCGATAATCCGAACTCGATTCTTGGCCTCTTGAGCATCGCCATCACGTGGGAGCGTTGCACCGCCGGTGACAGGTGTGTCTGGGGTATTGAAAGAAACGCGAGCCAGCTCCCATACAATCCTCGTCTCAAGAATGCCGGAAGAAGCCATCTGAGCATGATCGTTTGCCGTGACCGACTCCAGGATTTTAAGAAAATTGGCCATGAGGTCAAATAGCCGGTTGTCTTTCGGAAAGCTCATCTTCCCATTCTCCGCAAAATAATACCAGTTCGTTTCGAAAAAAGAACTCAGTCCAGGTGCGTACATCTCGTGGTAGACCTTGGTGATCTCATTCAACATCTCCTCCGTTTGGGCGATCTGCCGAGCTGGGGGAGCTGGGCCCAGCAGGTCGATGATTTCGTCAATCTTCATTTTGTTGGCTGTAGAAGACATGCGTGTGAGCAGATGTTCTGACAGCAGCGAAGGACGAAACGATGGGGAAATCAAGCGAAGGGGGCGCCACCTCTGAGATGATGAAGAGAACTGTCGACAAGAGGCTTGTGGTCAAGCAGTCTGGACGTGTCACTGGCTGGCGCGGGCGAGTGTACAGAGTGGAAGTTCTGGAGGGCGGGGTCAATGGCGGCAGCCGTGTACTCGTAGGCAGATTCCGGCTTGATGTGGTGATGGTCGTAGCTGATGGGAGAGACTGAAGGGTTGGGGCTTGAGGTGGAGACGTGCGCTGGCGCGTATGAGCTTGGTAGCATCGACGGCTGGCTACCGTACGAGTTGGTCGCGCGGGCGGTGAGGGCCGGGTTCGCGGGGACCGAGGACGGCACAGTCGATAGCACGGAACTCGGAATAGACGGGGTCGACGGCTGGCTCGACGACGCCGGCTGGATGCTGGAGCCGGATTGGTTGCCCGCCTGTTGTCTGAAGATGGGATCGTAGCCCAAGCACTCGCGCTTTGACTTTTTGCAGTTGTTGCAAGTTGGGTGTGTTTCGTCGCACTGGCAGAATAAGAATGTTAGAAGCGTGTTGCAGAAAACAAAGAGAGACACCTCCACAACAAAGGGAGGGGAAAAGTGAACGTGTGAGTGACTGAGGGGCAGGGAAGAGAGAAAAAAAAAAAGGTCCAAATTCTGAGGCTGCAACATGCACAGCTAACACGTCTGTCGCACAGCATGTGAAACGGCCAAGAAGGAGTTTTAGGCGGCCCGCAAGAAATTTGATAGGGCTGTTTCTTTGATGGTGCTTTACGTGGGAGAGTGGGAGCCGGCGCTACATGGATGTGCGACTCGTCTGCTTCATGAACACACAAGCAGACGAGCCAGAGAACCACGAAACCAGCTGCAGGCGACTTGATCCTTTTCCTGAACCCCAGATTTCGCTCGGCCTTTGCTGCCTCGCCGCCCACCAGGAAAGCCTTACATCTTTCACGCCCCCTCACAGGAAATGGGAATCTGGGAGAAATTGAGAGTGCAAAAAAGTCGCTTACCTTGATTCTGCGCTTTCGACAAGTCAAGCAACCTGTCTTGGTCCTACGCTTGATTTCCTACAAAGCAAAAAGAATATAATTAGCACAAAATTCGCTCCCTCGGGCAGACGACACGGAACGTAATCCCTTGATCGCATTTCAAACGTACCTTCTTGGGGCCTCTGTGTCCTAGGAGACGAGGGTCATGCGGTAAAGCATACCGAGCCATGGGATCTGCGGGGATGCCGTATCCTGGAGCCATTGGCATAGCCTGGTGACCGTAGTAGGGCACTCCCGCTGGGATGGGAGCCATGGGCATGCTCATGGACAGAGCTGGGTGAGCTACTGGCGGCGGTCCAGACTGTTGTGGGATCGAGTCTATGGTTCGCATGCTGGGTAGAGACATGATATTGCTCGCTACAGGAACAGGACTCGGTCGATAGCTCTCAGGTTGGGTCGTCACAGCAGGATATGGAGCATAGTGGGCGGTAGAGATACCAATAGTCTGGGGATACGGGTTTGAGGGACCCGGATAGCTCACAGGAAGGCTATGGGGAGCACCCGGGTGTTGGTTCGACATATTGCTATCAGAAGCCTGCTTTGACTCGGGCTCCGAGGCCCTGGGGTCGCCGTTCTGCTGGGGAGCTGCGTGGTGGGTATGAAGGGGAGCGGCGGTTGATCTTGTTGTGGTGGTGGCAGCGTTGGTGGTTGTGGAAACAGACGGAGCCGCACAGCTGGGAGCAACTGTGGATATGGGAGGAAGATGAGGAGGAGCACCTCCAGCAGCAGCGATAGCAGAAGAGCTCGAGGTGGCGATTGAGGGAGGAGCAGCGTGAGGTTCGACGTCGGTGGGAGCGGATGTTTGGTCGGTCGAAGGCGTGACGGAGGGCAGAGAGGGTTCAACAGGCGTGGCAGAAACAGCTGGTAGCAGAGGAAGAGAAGCTATAGCAGCTGGAGCATCCGACGAAGAAGTAGTAGAGTCAGGAGCTGGAGGTATGCCGGCAGAGTTGCCGTGACTCTGGGCGTGGTCGTCTTCAGCCATTCTGTTTTTAATTAGAAATTTTTATGGAGACACGAGGTGAAGGTCAGGAACAACGAGAGGCGACCAGGGGACGCGACCCTGGGCCACGACCACGGAGCAGGACCTTGTGCTGGACAAGGAAGGAGGGGAGTCGCCAGGGCGTCTGGGCAGGGGGTGAAGGAGGGAAAACGGGGAGGTGACGGGCTCGCGAACCAGGGCCGATGAGCAGGGCCCTGGGGGGGAGGGAAGAAGAAGGCTACGGAGAGAGTGTGGACGATGCGATGTGTTTGGCGGCGCAAGGATGGGATGACGGGTAAGTTGTGGCGTGGGCGAAAGGCGGGCCGCCGCGTTGTGTGAGTGGGCGTGAGAAAAGAGAGCGGGAAGGGGAAAGAAGGCAAGAATAAGCAGCGAACTACAGAAGCCAACGAGAGGAACGACAGCAGGAAGCCAGAGGCAGCGGCAGCCAGTCAGTCAGTCAGCCAGCCAGCCAGCTAACTACCTAGCTAACACTGTGGCAGGGTGATGGAGATGGGGGATGGGGTGCGCTCTCGACGTCGGCGTTGTTGGACATCGAGGCCAAGCTTGAACCCCCCTGCCTGGCTGCGCGGATGGTGGTGGTTCTGGTGGTGCTGGTTGTGGTGGGGACTGCCGAAGCGACGTCGATCGAAGCGAGCGGGAGGATGACAGGACAGCCCGGGGGGATGCTTCTTTTTCCCCTTTCTCGATGGTGCCGTCAATGCAGAAAGTCAAAGCGACGACGATGATACAGAAGACGGAGGGTGCAGCCTCAATCTTTCCTGTCAAACCGGCCGCATCTACAAGACAGCGCCCGAGTCAATAGCGAACGTGCTCACCAGGAGGATGAGAGGAAGAAGGAAAGAAAAAAAAAATTAGACAGTGAATGGCCAACGTCAGGGATTTGGGGGGGCGTGTGAATAATTAGTTCCGGGCCCTCTTCCAGAGGCGGTCTCTTTCCCAAAAATTGGAATCAACTTTTTTGGGGAGGCGCTGCAGTGGGCGACCCAGAAAAAAAAAAGCTGCCCGTGCGGAGGAAGAGGCTCCAAGGGCCGGGCTGTCAAAAGGTCTGGAAGCTAACCAACTGTAGCTAACTGCACCTAACTCAAGCTAGCTTCCCAAACAGAGCTATTACCTGGCTGCGTGGCTGGGGCTGTTTTTTTTTTTCTCTCCTCTCTTTGGGCTCCAGCGGCCCAGGCAGTGACCAAGTGAGCCAGACCGGCGGGTATCCTAGCGCCTGCACAGTGAGCTGTAGCGCTGTGGCGAGCCTCATGGCGCCGTCGGTGAGTGCTGGGGTGAGCCACTAGGACCTGTCGCGAGCCTGTCGGGGACTGCGGCGGCAGGTTCCTGGATCGTCGTCGGGGCAGAGTCCCGGGACCCGGTTTGATTCTTGTCTCTAATGCAGACCGACGGGACGGGAAAACACTCCAGAGTGGTAATGCGAATGGATCAAGTACGGATACCGGGACGACATGATACGGGTCACACGCACAGAATACCTTGGGCAAGACGACACGACGTGCCTTCTAGGTGGTTTTTTTTTTTTTTTCTTCTCCTCTTCCGCTGGGCATTTCGGTTTCAGGCAGAAGGACAGTCAAAGTGGTATCCCCCCCATCCCCCATCGGACAATTGGCCAGTCCTGTACGTGCGATAGACGACGCATGTACGATGGCCGATGCGCACGTCCATCGCGGTGCTACTCTGCAGGATGGTGGCATGCGACATGGTGCTACTCGACCGCCTAGAGGACCCAGAGGACAGCAGAAGCCAAAGCAGCACGACAAGGTTGCGATGACATCTCGACACATCCATGGGATCGTCCGCGTGCATCTGGCCAACAAGAGCCACACTCCGCCCACACCCCCTTCACCGAACCGCGCGGGAGCTTGTTGCTCATGATCACCGAAAATGTCACCACCAATATCCCCCAAGTATGCGCCGCCTGCCATCCAAGCGGCCCGGCTTAAAGATCTGACTGCGCGAGTCGAGACTGGCTCGCTACTGGCCTGATGGGTGGCAGCACTGGGATGACATCCCCAATCCCATGCTGGAGCAGGGGACTTGACTACAGCGGGTTGCGAGACAATTGGGAGACTTCCCATGTGGGTGGGTGGTATCCATGGTTCTTTGTCGAACAAGGGGATAGGGAGGGGACCACCCCTATTTTTTCCCTCTACAGGATGGATACCACTGGTCGAGCACCTATCAGGCCGCCGTGCAGGAAGCGTGGTACTTTTTGTTCTGGAGAACGATATCGAGACCCGTAGCGAATGGCTGGGGGCAGGCTTCTCGATTATTCTCTCGCTTTCCCACATCGCCCCTTGTCTCGCTGCGATGCTGCCCACAGGTATGGGATATCCGTCACGCCTCTTCTTGTTCTTTTTTTCGTTCCTTCCCATGTTTTAGAGGGGCAGGCAGTTCGTCTACCAAGTGCCGTAGCCGATTCATTACGGCGGAAGAGGTGGGGGCGAGAGGTGCATAAAGCCGATCAAAAATAGCTTCTCGCCTAGCCTGGGATGCTTCTAGACTGCAGACGTCAAAGACATGGCCAGCAAACACAATGACAGGTGTACATGGCGGGCGAGTAATGCAGCTTCACATGCCTCTCTCCCCTTCGCGGCGCCCCCCCGCAACGCCACAGCACCAAGCGTCCCGCGCCCGGGACCCCTTAGTTCCCAGTGCGTCTGGTGCACTAATGTAGGTACCGGCTCGCTGTGCGTTTAGTGCCCGTCTGCACTAATTGGTGAGCCACATGGGAATGGGACGGTCCATCCATTCGGATGCGAACCCTCCAGCTAACGGAAACCAAAACCTCCACCATTCACAAATGACCAAATCCCGCTGCTCGCTCGCTCACGTCCAACGCCTGCGAAAGCCGGGACTGGGCCCCCAGCTATCGAGGCGCGTCGTCATCTCACCACGCTCTGGGGCTCTGGGACAAAGCAAGCAGGAAAAAACAAAACAAAAAGAGAAAAGAGACCCACTCAGCCCAGCTTTCCGCCGGCCAAATTTCCTCGCCTCACTCAACATCTCTCTCGCTCATCTCATCTCCCGCGGCCCCCATCCCTCCCCCCTTCTCTTCTCGCACCCTGGCTCCTGTGTAACCTCAGCAATCCATCTCATCCACCGCCAGGCCTACCGTACCTTGGTGCGCCCATAGTCCCATATCAATGCAATGCGCATTGGGGGGCCAGCTGCCTGCGCTGCATGGGGGACCCCTCCTTCGCAGGCCCGGCGGCTGGCTTCCGGGCTGAGGGCACGCTGCCCTCGTCGTCCCCAGGCAGCTGGATCTTCCCGGCCTTGTCCTTCCAGCTATTTCCAATCTTAATGTGGTGTACAGCAAGGAGCAGGAGACGAGAGGAGACCAAGGAGCCTCCGCGGCCCGCCGTTGCTCCTGCTCCACCAATGTGATGCCCTCCCCAAAACAATCCCTGCTGGCACTTGCAACGGGTAGCAAGCGAGCGAGCCATGCACAAGCCCAACTCGCTCATCTCACCATCTCGCCTCTTTTCTCGCCTCCGATTAGCTCCCGAACACCTGGGGAGCCCTTCCACAAAAACCCCCCCAATTTTCCTTCTAGACCTTTCTCATCCCCCATCAACCGAAACGTCCGACGTGCCATTCTCGCTCAGGCCCACGGCCCACGGCCACAGGATGGGTAATTGGTCCCGCGACAGCCTATAGCTCTGAGCCCATTGATGAGTCTAATCAATCAACCAATCCAGTTTTTTTTTCCTTTCCTTTCCCTTCCTGGACAGCTGTCTATTTAGCTCATTATCGCCGGTGCCCCTTTCGGCCGAATACCAAATTAAAGCCTGCTCTATATGACCACATTTTCCAAACCCCCCCCCCCATATCCACGGCTGGATCACCATACAAATCCAACAAATCAGGGGATATTTAAAAAAAAAATATATAGTAATAATTAAAAAGGAAATCAATAAGACATATTTCCCGCCCCGGACTTTGGCTCCGCAGCCCCCAGTCTAACATGCATTATCATACAGTGCCATGTGCAATCAAGCCGCCGGCGGGCTTCCTACCCCCTTCCCCCGCTATCTATCTTGTTATCTAAACTCGCCCATGCTCCTTTCTCCTCCCCCCTCTTCAGCACGTTTTCAGTAGTGACTTGATCTTGGGCCAGTTGACGCCGGACGTTTTGCGCTCGGCGCCGTCGGCCCCCAAGAGCAGCCAAGGGCTGATGTTGCATATACGAGTGTCAACCTCGTATGTCCACGCCATGCACCAGCGTTCGTTCTGCTTGCACTTGGCCTCGCAGGATTCCGAGTCCTTTACCTGGCCCCACGTGCGGGTGTGCTCGTCCGGCTTCCCAACGTGGTCCACCGAGAGCTCGGCCTGCGAGCTGGCTAGGTCAGACATGGGCGAGCCCCCAAACAGCTGCCACACGTCCCGCCAGAGGACGGGCTCGTCCACCGTGGCTAGCGCTTTCCCCACGTGGAGCATCTCGCCCGGCTTGCGCAGCCCGTGGAAGGATATCAGCGGCGAGCAGAACCGATCGGCCCAGATGCGCGTGATGGCCGGCGGCTCTCCGTTGAAGTGGTGGTTGTAGCTCTCCTCAATGTAAATGCCGAGCTTCTGCAGCGTCGTGGCCACCAGGCGATCGCCCCACGTCTCAGTCATGGACTCGGCATACGCCTCTTCCACAATCCATGGGTGCTCGAACAAGCGCCGCATCGCGACCCCGGAGATCAGGATGGCAGATCCGCCATGCGCAAACCTGCCCTTGTAGTCTCCCACGGCATTGCCGATGTATTGGGGCTTCTTGGGATCCAGGTGGTTCAGGAGCAGCTCCAGCGAGGGTCGTATCAAGAAGGTGTCATCATCCAGGATGATGTACCACTTCTTGTAGGGCATCTTTTGATACAGCATTTCCATGCCCATGATGAACTAGTTGGGGGGTTTTTTTTTTAGCGTCCATAAACTTTATTTCTGTGGGTTGACGACGTGCCACGTACCTTGAGCGCATCCAGCTCCCATCCAAACTCCTTGCCGATCTTCAGAGCCTTCTGCTCGTTGCCGGCCTTGAGCTGCTTCTGGAGGCTTCTGTGCTTCAAGAGCCTCGGGTACTCGTCGACCTTGCGGCGAATCTTGGTCTCGGTCACCCTCTGGATGGCATCGTGGACGGTGACGCCAATCACGTTGGCGTCCGTCTCGTTGACGCTGGTCCAGTCGCCGACGACGAGAAAGTTCTCGCTCTCCTCGCTCAGGTACCCGCCGGCCGCCGCAAACGCCGCCAGCTGGTCGGGCACGCGGTGGCGCGTGCCGTACCCGGTCTTGATGAGATACCCAACGTCCGAGTAGAGGCTGATTGGGTGCGAAGGGGTGGTCCGCAGCCAGGCATCGCGGTTCGTCGCTACCCCACGTATGTGATTAAAGAAGCGAGATGCGTTAAAGTTGATGGCCAGGCGGATGGGGGAGTCGTGGGGCAGGATGCTGTAGAAGACTGAAAAGAAGAGAGCGAGAAGAATGATTTGCGAGACAAAGCGGCGCCGGGTACGGCGTGTAACGTACACCATGACGGTATTGGTGGTGGTGGTGACGGGCCGCAGGCGATTGGAGAACAGCGTCGCAACGAAATGCGCTGCTGACCACGGGCAGACAGAAACTGAGCGGGCTCTACCGAGTAGCAGACTTGAAACAATGCCGACCAACGAATTGGAATCGCATAGTATGTGTGCTGTACTGGCCCGTTCCCCAGTGCCAGGACGGCGTCGTTTGTCGGATGGGTTTTGATTCCGTGCTAATGACGGCTGACGACTCCTTGGCCTTGTCTGAGGGTCCCCCCCTGAGGCGGAATTCCGAGCCGGAAATGCAACCTGGTTCGACTGTCGACTTGGTCCGGCCTATCTAACCCCCTTGGACTCTCAAGCGGCGCTGCCCACGGTCTGGAGAACAAGATAAACGAGTGAATAAGGTCGGAACAGAAGCAGACGAGTTTTGCTGTCGTCAACGTCACCGCGCCACCAAGTGCAGTGTTTCACCCTGGATCTTGCTAGTCGTAATTCATGTGGCTGACTCAGCGGGGCCGCAAAGCTTATTGGCCAGCCTTACGAATGCCGCCATGCACTGCCATGGCCGCCTCAAGAAAGCTTGTTCCCGGGTAGGCGCGTGGTTCGGATGATAGCGCGCACCAGCCTGCATTAGAACTTGGCTTGGAATCTGCCAAAATCTCGATGAATTGGAACAGTGCATGGCTTCCATGCTGGGCGCATCCAATTTTGAGCCCACCATGTCCATAATCTTCTACACAATACCGGGATCGGCCGGTACATGGAGAATATGGCCTGCAAAAAAAAAAATTAAGCTTCAATCGGCCAACTCCTGGACGGGAAAGAAAAAAAAAAAAGAGAGCACACACCCACCACGAATGTACACGTCAACCCTAGCTGGAGGCGTGGTTGCAAACTCGAAACAATGTATCATCTTGGAACCCTGGGGAACGATGGGCCGGATTTAATGCTAGCAAGGGAGCACACGAGCCCAACGGCAGTCAGTGAAGTCCCAACCCTTGGTGTGAACGGTTTCAGGCTCATTTCTCGCAGCCTTGTCCATGTTCCCACGACGATTAGGATCAACTTCAGGGTTCGGGGGTGAGCGTTGAGAATCCCGATGATGCTCGCCACCTTCCAACCTTCTAGCACGCCTGGGCATGTCAAAAATCTGCTTCGAAACGTGACTCCTCCCCATGGCTCCAAATTTCGATGGGCTCCAGACCCCAAGGGTGTCAAGCCAAATTGCTGCCATCAGACCCATGGTCAATCTTATTGCCTCTCTCGCCGCCATCATGGGGTAATTTCGGTACCCCACTGAAGCCCAAGAAGGGTCTGCAGGTGCGTGCGAGTCGCAGACGCCCTTAGCTTGACGGTGGACCTGTGGCGGAGTTTGAGGTATTCTCGTATCGAGAGATGAGAACGTTGGCATGTGAGATTAGGTTTTGGTTTGATTGACTTTGCAGTGTTAGAGAGGCGTTTCCGATATTTGACGTGTGTCATAGTTGTCTCATCCGTGATGCTGGATGGAGCCTCTGCTGTTCACATCCCGTGTAAGTGTATGCCAGAGAATCTGCTTGGGACGTTTCTTGTCGAAATGACAAAGTTGTCATCAGTATCGAGGACGTATTCGATGTCGACGCTGTCATCTAGGCCCAAGTCCGCGTCAATGTCCTACATTTTGGCAACTCATCATTCCTCCTGGAATCAAGAAGCATGCCATGATTCGTCCAAAACCAAGAATACAACATCCAAGGCCTGAGAAACGCTCGCCCAGGTCGAACTTGAGTAGTTCGGTTGCTTCGGGTAGTCGTTGTTCTCTCATCTGGTAATCTGGTAATCTGGCTAAGCAAGATTGACAATATAAGATTGCCTCATTGAACAAGAAAAAAACTTCGCTTCGGGGGGCCACGTTGACTGCACGTTCATGGCCACCGGAAGTCTGTTGCGCTTCCCCGAAACCGAGCTGTCCGCGGTCTTTGATTGTGGGTTCGTGAGAGTCTTTTCTCTTTCCTCCAGACGTCATTCTTTGGCTCTACTCCTGCGCCGCAGTCTGGGATGTATTGTCGCTAGCCAGAATGTTCCAATTCCAACCAAACCGAGTTTTGCGGCCTAACGCTCTGGGTCCGCGCCCTCGCGACTTGGATGGCTTGGCGGGTTTACGGTGTCGCCGTGGATCGTCATTTGGTCTCTGGCCAGCAGGGTGGCCACGGATACGACTGCGCGTAAAGGTCAATGATGCCATGATGATTAAGCAAAGTGGAATTGCCGGTAGCAGTTGACAGATGAAGTTGGTTTTGGCAAAAAACTCATTGGGGCTTGGGTTGTCTTGTTACCAAGATTTTAAACTCCGTTGTGCGGATGCCGAACCTTCCGAGGATGCCGCGCCCTGCCAACACTCTATTTGTAGAAATGCCCGTATAAGAAGAAAAAGATGCCACGCTAGTAAGTGGAAAGTAAAAACATTTTGACAAGCTTGCCGGCATGTGGCTTCGGGTTTTCTTTGAGAATCAGAGTCTGCGATTGTCACCTGATTAACCAAATTCGCAGCGTGTTGATAACAGGAAGGCACCGTTGGAAATCAACCGCAGTTGCGCACATCACCTCGGAATATGTTGGATGGCCTGATGAAACACGCGTTTACAGTGCATGTGAACCTCGGCATTAAAGAAGCAACCAAAATGGCAACCAAGCATAATTATAGTAAGCTGACAGCACAGCCTGTTACAGACCGGGTATATTCGAGTTGTAAGGCATCCGAATTCGGAAATCCGCACTGTCTTCTACAGAACATGAGATTTACCCATTGGGAAGCGTTGGCTTTATGTATGTTTTTTTTTTATTCATTAGACAGAAAAATAAGAATAGCGCAAGTCTGCAACAGCATTGGCAACTCTACATCTACGAGGTTGAAGTGAGACGGAACTGGGGCTGAACTTGTTTTTGAAAAAGGATTAACAGACTGAAACCACTATCGTAGTTAAATTATTTCTCAGCTAGTATGATATCTGGATTCCAAATCATTTACTGTCAATCCTTGTCGTCAACAAGAATATTCTCAGTGGTTTCTCAATTTGATCTCAGTCATGTGTCCCACATCTTTGCCGCTACCCGGCAGCTCTACGACTCCCTATTCACGTTTCTCCTTTATGGCCATCTCCATCTCGACATTTTCTTTTCCGAGAGGAATTGCATTTGCTATCACACTGGATAGTCTGTCCTACCGCCAATACCCTATACCACACGGCTCCCGTAGTGTTGACCTTGGGCAATTGAAACCGTCACCCAAAAACATAGTATTTAATAAAACAGTCATAAACGGAAACTTCGAGTGAGGATTGTTTTGTTTTGTATTTATTCTTCATATCTAATACCCGGGGGCCTCTATTTCTTACACCCAGGCCGAGTTTGTGTGCCAATGCAGAGTAGTATGTGTACGTATTTATTGTGCCTGAGAACCCAATTCTAAAATCCGGGAACACCAATGTGTTTTCAAACGCCATCCCATGCGAATCATTGAAGGGAATAAAACGGCCAGAGAATGAAGAGAAAAAAAAAAGATGCAGCCTGGTGGAAACAAATGCAGCTTCACCGAGTACCACCTGCTGTACAAACGTTACGCACGCTCCGCTGAGACAAAAAATCGTCATGTTCGGAACTCGACTAGGAGTCCTTTTCGAGCTCGTAAAACAACAGGTACACCTCTCTCTGCATGCCCAAAACTTCGCCAGTCTTGCACTCGCGAACCTTTTCGTCGTTGACCCTCCACCACTTGTCCGTCATCCCCTTGCGCTTCCGCGACCTCCTGGATATGCTTCCTGTTGTGGGAGGGCGGATAGAACTGTTCTCCAGCGCCTGCTTGGGCGACGTCAGTTTAGAGAGGGCGGATTTCGTAGACGCCGCGACTGAGCGGAGACTGCTGGTATCGTAATCCTTCTCCTTGCTGGTCGAGGTGCTGGATGATCGATTCCTGTCAGAAGGCACACTCCTTGGCGGCACTTGCATCGACTTGAATGAGGGCGTGGACGAGTTATTGCCCGAGGATGCGGACAGGAGATCAGGGGTAGAAATCGCTGGGCTGTCGGTGACCTTTGCAGAAATTATGGGCGTGGAGATGGGGGTTGGAGTTTTGCTGTAAACCTCGGAAGCCTGGAAGGTGTTGGAGTTGGAGTATGGTGCTGGGAGATTCTGCCTTCGGAAGGCCTCATAATGGCCGCTGTTGTGTCCACCGCGGTGAGTGACCAGGCCGAGCAGCTTGTACTTTTTCTGGTCCATCAAACCGCCAAGCGGCAGAGTCTCGGGGAAGGAAACCTTTGCCGAGTTCTTCTGGGTCATCTGCCCGACGTCGTAGATGGACCGAGAGAGGTGGATGGCCAAGATCTTGGGGAATATGGACATGCGCGTCGTCTTTGCGATTCGCCGCTTGGGCGCATAGCGAATGTCTCCCAGGTCGACATCTTCAGGTGGGTTTTCGGGGTCGGTGTCAATGGCATATTGGAGCTTGTGCAAGCTTTCTCGGGCCTGCTCCTTGAAAGCATCTGATGTGGATTTTGCAACTTCGTGCTCTAGATTCGACTTTGCCTGCAGGAGCCTGCACATCTCGCACTTGAAGTCGTCAATGAACTCTGTTTTGAATATTCCATCAAAGCAGGCATTTAGAGTTGTGGAAGAAACCTGAGGGACGGCCAGGGTTATACTGCAAAATGTCTCCTCTCTGGGCTTGGTCCTGTATCGGCAAGTTTGGCACTCGAGGTGCGATTCGTATTTTCCCTCCATGGGAAAGCCTTCCTCAATCTCAATTGGCAGCGGGCCGAGGTCGCCGTTCGTCTGGATCTGGGGAATCCTGGCATCTGTGGAGGGCTCAATGGCTGAAGCATCTGTTGCACCTTCCTCGGCTTCCTGGTCTACTGGGGAGCTTGTGGCGGAGTCATGGCCATTGGTGTGCTCGCCGTCGGACCTGGCGAGATTCTCCTGGCTTGCTAGCCTGCCTCGTCTCCGGGCGTGGAGGCGAGCTCGCTGGCCGGCGTGATACTCGTCCTTCAACCGCTCGGCCACAATTTGCAGGAACTCTTGCGCATCCTGCTGCTGGCGGCTGATGCGCTGCTTAAAGGCGGCCTCGAGAACCTTGACAAACTGAAAGGGCGAGATGGCCTTTTTGTATATGGGGCGCTCGTTGAGTGCATCGAGCATCTCCTTCAAGCCTTGTGTAACCAGCCCCTCCTGTAGGCCCTGGAGCTTCCACTGGGCGACCTGCTTGCCATCGGGCTGCACGAGGCTTGCGTATACGGTGGGGTCTTCGATGCGGCGGCGGTGGGTTTCGCGGATGAGGTAGACACGAAGCTCTCCGAGGCCGGCGAGGGCCTGGAGAACTGAGTTGATGAAGCAGTCATTGGCCTGGTTGCGGAGGCCGACAATGGAGCGCTTGCGCGAGCTGGTGGCCTCGTGATCGATGGAGAAGTTGGGTGCGAAGACGTAGATGAGGGCGGCGGCGGCGAGCGAAGCTCCGGCGGCGTACGACACGACGGTGGCCGACTTGTCGGGCATGGTCGAGCAGGGTCGAACCGGTGGCTCGGAATAATCGGGATTCGGCGAGCAGGACGAAGGATGACGGAGTCTGACAGGTCAAACGACGGGCGCGGGTACGGGTACAGGTACGGGTACGGGTAGGACAGAGCCGTGGCGCACCGTCATGTCTTGGTTGAGTTTCGAGTTAGTTGACTAGTTGCGTGCGAGCAGCAGCGTCCGTCGTCGGGAGGCAGATGTGGTTAGCTGGAGGCTCCGAGCGACGCTGTCGACGGCAACGACGACATGACAGAGGGCCGCGTCAGATTGCGAGAGCGGAGGAAGGGGAAGAGGAGGGGAAGTGTGTCAGGATGAGAGAGAGAGGGAGAGGGAGAGGGAATATAGTAACGGCGGCCCGCGGAGAGAGAGAGAGAGAGAGGTTAGCTTAGCAGCGCAGCAATTGGGAGCGGGCACGGGGACCGGAGCCGACGGGGGTGTGCGTGTGTGTGCGTGCGGACCGTGTGGACACACACAGCCGAGAGAAGGACACCGACAGGCCAAAAAAAAAAACCAAAAGGCGAGGCGGGACGATGGATTGATTGATGGGATGGGTGAGCGAGCGACCGGGGGACATTTGGGCATGGGGAAACGGCCTGCAAGCATGGAGAAGCGCAAATGCGAAGCTGTCGTTGGTCCGATGGCGGGCTTCTGGAAAAAGCGGACCCGAGGCTCGAGGCTATAGTGGGGGTGGTTTCGGTGCTGGTCCCTGCTGTAGCCTACCGCAGCCTGCCGTAGCGCGTCGTGGGAGGGCCACCCCGGGACTTTTGACGGCGGGCCTTTGGGGCCTTTGGGGCTTTTTGGGGGAGTTGTTCGGGGCCCCATCGCCTGTAGACGGTAAGCCCGCCAGCGAGTCAGCCCATTGAGGCAGGTCGCTGTGTGGTTCTGTGGTTTCTATTATTTAGCGCATGCGTGCGCTGCTAGATTGGCCGAGTCCAGTGGTGGCCGTGAGATGATGATGATGACGATGCTGCTGAGGTTGACTGGCGCGGCTGCGGTTGAACGCCATTAGCTGCAACGTTGTTGAGCGCCCGTTGGCCGTCTCAACTCCATCGACTCCGACTCGCCAGCTCCTTGCTCCCTGGCTACTCCCCGGCCGCCCAACTCTACCCCGGACGGGAAGAATGGCACAGATACGACGTGGGTGCACATCTGGCATATACATCTGACGTGTGGTTTGCGGCGCTGCACTCGTGCATAAATGCCTTGGTGCCGCGCTGGTTTCCAAGTGATACCGTCGCTCCATTCCCCCGACATTCCCGAGCGTTTGGTGGATCGTCAAGCCCCCTTACGTATGATGCTACCCAGGCTTGCAACTAAAACGTGGGGGAACGGATGAGGGGTGCATGTTAATGGCCCGAGGGTGATCGGACCGCCTCACGCCTGTTCGGGTCTCGGTCTCTCATGCTGTCCGTGTGTCTTCCGCTTCGCTTCTCTTTTCTTTTCTTTTGCCCTCAACCTGCTGCAATTGGTAATAAAACCGCCGCCACAATGGCTGCTCGTGGAGCCCGTCTGCAGCCAATGTCTATGTCGCGCAGACGTCGCGCGTCACTTGCATTCCTCAATGGTGCCTGTCGCTGATCATTTTACATGACCCCGCCCTCATGGCTGCGTTAATAATGATCATACTACCGGTCTCAACTTGCTTTTTTTCTTGTCTACTCTCTCTTTTCTGCCTTTTCCCGTCCAGCAATCTGCATCATCAAGTGCGCACCATTTTTTTTGGTGCTCTTGTTGTCGTACAAAAACTCCAATTATCTAAATAGGACAACCAGTAGTAATCATACATTGAGGCGTTCAGTCGTTCTCTTCAATTATCGTGTTCTGTCCATCCCAGAGACGCCCGCCCAATGCCCGTTCCTTCACATACTGCGTTACCCGCTTCTGCGGCGCCTCGCTCCCAATTTGATTTGGCACGGCATGCCGCTCGACTGTCATTCTTCCTTGCGGGTCAATCCGCTTCCACCGTTCGGTTTTGACGCCTCGCCACAGCCACGCCGCATCCATGAGCACAATTTTGATGTCCCGGTCCAGCCTGGGATCCTCGCGCGGTAGCTTGTGAAAGTATTCGTCCTTGATGTTGGTCTCCTCCACGTTGAGCGACCGCGCCAAGATGACGTGGTGTAGCTCTGGGAGCGTTGCAATGTCCCACCATAGCCAGTGGCTGTCTACCGGAGCGCCGAACAGTGCCAAGCGCTTGAGATGCGGCCACAGCCTCCAGACGTCTGTGGGTTTATCTGGGACGCTCAGCGCCGGGTAGTCCCCGACGGAAACAAACTCTTCCAGGTTATGAAGACTCTCGAAACCCTCGCGCAGCGTCCTCCGGACGTTGAGGTGGTCGTCCAGGGGATCCAGGCTTTGGAAGGGCATGAGCACCACCAGCTTTCGCAGCGACTCGGATACCTCGCAGAACAACTCCCGCACCCAAATGGCCGTGGGCTGATTGTCCAACTTGTCACCAAACGGCTCTAGGTAGAGCGACGTGATGTTCCGCAGGGACAGAGCAGGCGGGAGGGATGGCACAAAGCGAGGGACGCAGAGGAGCAGGTTCGCGAGGCGACGATCGGTTTCGATGTAGATGCATCTCTGCCTGAGCAGCCTGGTGGCCAGGCCGTAGGTGTCGCGGCACACGCGGGCTAGGGCGAGAAGAGTCTGGGTTGAGACGTGCGACGGTGGAACGAGGGCGTCGGGGTTCGAAGGGAGGACGCTCTCGATGACATGGTAGATTAGCTCCGTGGGGAGGAGGCGGCGCTCTGCCAGCGCGTCCTTTGCTGGTTGGGGAGTCATGTCGAGGACACGATTGTGTGCTCCATGGCTGGGCTCGCCCGCGCTGTTAAATGATGCTTCACCAATCGCGCTATTGCGACGGCGCCGGCTGTTTTGATAACGAGGAGCGCCTGCTGCGTGCGAGGCGTCGCTTGACCCGGCGCTATGCCTCACTGCTCGAAACGCCATTGGCGTCTGAGACCGGCAAGCCTGCTGACGTCAGCCAACCGGAACCGGGCTTGGCAAATCAGATCAAGCCGATTCGTGAACCAGGGTGACTTACATGACAACGCTTAAGTCAACTTCACCAACGCCATAATTGAGCCAGTGTTTGTCTTTTCGTTTGAGGAACGGCTTTCAATCGGAAAATTTGGGAGTATCATGACAGCTCCTGACGAGAATATGCATGGTTCTTCTTCTTTTTTCAAAAAATTTATTAGAAATGCCAACATCCATGCTGCAATGAATCACACTCAGCTACATCACAATCCAATTTCTGCTACTCGTAATTTTGTATCTGTACAGTCTACTGGTTCACTGTAACTCCTTCTCCAAACAACTCACCGCCAACTTCTATACCAACTTGTGAGCACGTATAGAGAACCGGAGGTTATCGCTGATGCACCTCGCTCCAATGACCTAACGCCACCCATGGTACCAATGACACCAAGAATAAAACATTCTGTCGAAAACAATTCACCGCGCCCCCTTCACGGCTGTGATACGCCTGATCGCCAAAACCCTCTATCCTACTTCTTCACACCGCTCACATAGTTGTAATCAACACTCCACAGCGAGTCCCAGACGACCGACCTTTTGGAATCACTCTGCGCCGAGTCCTCCCGCTGTATGTATCTCCGAGGCTGCCAAGCGGCCCATCAGCAACCTAGGGTCCAAGTAGGGAGTCGACTCTTCGTACCTCGTCAAAATTGCCCCCGCCTCTTGTTGATGACTGGCCTGGCGACTTTCCAAGGGTTTCGGGCGATGCCTGCTTCTGTCGTTCTTGTCCGTCTGCTTGTGCCTTGGGGGCAAGTCCAGCATTGGCTGCCGCAAGGAGGGCCTGAGTGGGGCTGGTACCCGATGGGCTGTCTGTTGGAACAGCGCGGAGCGAGTTTGTTTCGCTAGCCAAAGCACTGTTTTTGGCCAACGCCGCTCCGCCACCGAGTTGAAAGGGCAGGGAGGCCTTCTTAGACCCGGAGCTGCTGCGGCGGCTTTCCAGACTCTTTGAGAGGGTCTTGTTGATTCCCTCAATGCTGGTGACGCTGTCCCTATTCTTCCCCTTTCCCGCGGCAGTGTGCGTATGAATGTTTGCGGTTGCTTCTACGGTGTTGGCCGCCACTGTAGATTTTCCCATTCCCGGGGTTGCAGGAGCGCCGGGCTTGTCCTCGAATGCGTCGATCAGATACCATCGGAGGCCATCCGAGAGCTGGAACGGGTTGTCGTTCTCCTCGTCATTTATCGAGTCCGTTTCATTGCTCGGCTGCAGGCTCTTTGATAAGTCGACAACACGCTCCTGGATGCGTGAAATTCTCGCCACCAACCATTCCCTATGGCGCAAGCGATGGGCGTCTTGCTCACGAAGGAAGTAGTGAGGAAAACCAACGTTGAAAGCTGCCCAGGCCCCGGCTTGCTGGTTGCGAGTCGGCAAAAAGAGTGCTAAGTCACCCTCCTTAAAGTGCTTGAAGGCAATCTTTTCGTGAGAATCCTTCTGCAAAACATGTGCCTTTTCTTTGTACCCTCGAGCTTCTTGTTTCCACTTCCGAGCCATGTGTTCCATCTCCTTGATTCTGCGGTAGATTGTTTCAGAGAAGAGATCCGTGTCGAAATTACCCAATGTCTTTAAGAATTGATCGTACATTTCAGATTCGGCCTGGATATCAGAATTGTTGAGCCAGTAGAGCAGATCAAGGTCCGCACTATCAGCCAAGGCACGACTCAATGTACCCGACTTTCGGATAGACGAGCTAGGGTCCGACGAGTCTAGATTTAGTGACGTCCTTTCAGCACGTGGGATTTTGTTTATGGTCATTTGACCGTCTTTCCGGATGACTGCGAATCCGACTCGTTCAAGAAGGCGACACATGCGATCGTTTTGAGAATATAATCGCTGCGAGAGGTCCTTCGTTCTCTCATCCCGGCTCGCGTACTGACTGGTCAAACTACCTAGCTTGCTCTGCAGAGTGTCGACTTTTTCTTGGAACAAACGAAGTTCCTCCTCTAGGCTGCCTACCTGAGCTTGTCGGGAGGCGACTTCTTCGCTCAGTGTCATGACCTTGGTCTCCTCTTCCTTCAGCCGATTTTGCAAGGCCTCTGAACCGGTCTCGCCGTCGGCAATCTTCGCCCGGAGCTCCGTAAGTTGTTCTCGCCCATCTGCTAATTCTCCTTCCAACGCAGCGACCTTTGCCTTTTCCTCAGAGAGGTTCTCGCGGAGATGCATAGCCGACATTTCCTCTTCTGAAAGCCTTGATTTGGTCTCGTCAATTTCGGTGCGAAGTGCCTTGAGAGAGCCATTGGCTTGCTCTAAATCGGTTCTGAGTACTGCTGCATCGCTTTCTATGTTTTGAACCTTGGTGATGAGATCAGCAGTGTGAGAGTACAGCGATTCTGCCAGATCGGACGAGTCCTCTGGGATTTCTTGTTCTGGCGACAGTTGAATATGAAGTTTCTTCATCGCCTCCAACTGATTCTCATTCGCGTCCTCGGCTGCCTTCAGCTTCTTTGTTGCTGAACGCACTTCCTCCTCGGCGGTTTGAACCTGTTTTTCGAGAACCTCCTGTTGTTCACGTTGCATCCGCGTTTCCTTTCGAAGAAATTCAACCTGGCCCTGAGCTTTGAGGGTATCGTCTTGTCGATTTCTGTTGATTTCCTCGAGTTCAGCCTCAAGAGCTTCCACCCTCTCGACGTATGTGGCCTTTTCATGTTGTCTTGACTCGTCAAAGTTGTCCAAATCGTCCTCAGTATCTTCTAGGCGGGCTCTAAGAATCTTGATTTCATCTTCAAGGACCTTTCTCTCATGGATGAATTCGTTTTCAAGTGTCTTCATGTTTCCAAGTAGGTCATTCTTTGTAGAATTGACCTCTTCCATTTGACCTTTGATTTCTTCGTGACGCGTCGCTTGCGTGGTAAGTTCTTGCTGCAGCTGGGTGCTGCGCTGTTTCTCTTGCCGCAGCTCATTCTCCAGTTGGGTAATACGTCGCAACAAAGGGTCGCCGTTACCTGAAGATCTTCGTCTATCATCCAGTCGACTCGATTTGACAGATGAAACCGAGCTTTGTCTTTCTCTTGGCTGGGGACTGTGTGGCTGAAATAGGTTCCCGGGTCGCGCAGCTTGGCTTTGTCGATGGAGCAAGTCCTCAAGTCTACGAACCCTACTTTCAGCCGTTCTTAGCTTATTCTCAAGCTTGCCTTTGTCATCTTGCAGCGATCGGAGCAGATCATCATCTCCTCGGATCATCAGCCCACTCCTGCCGAGGGCGGCCTCATGAACGCTTCCATTCTTAAACGCCTTGAGCCGCTTGGACTGCTGCTTTGTCGGGTTGGTAAGTTCTCGGGCAAGTTTGAGGATGTCATCAAAGATCTCCTGCTCGATGCCTTGGTCCTGGATTGTCTGAATAAACTCGTCCAAGTCGCTTTTGGTGATTGCTGGCCATGGGTTATCCTCCCCGAGCAGGTTTACCTCTAAACCTACTACGTTGGTGTCAAGCTCGGGCCCATAAGTGCTTCCAATCATCTTTTGCCACTTCCGACGACGTTTCGACTCTTCATCTTGGAATAGAGCCATCTCGTTGGCCAATGTGGATGAGTCCGTTCTTACTTTGTCAACCCATTCCCGACGTCGAATGGCCTCTGTTACGAACGATGCATACATGTAAGGAAGTTGGTGGATGAGGCGAAGGTAATCGAATGTCGTCATGTCATCCTCAGCTTGGTTGAGAATATTAATCTGACTCTTGACGCTGCTGTGCAGGGATGTTATTTCAGCAATGGCGCGCATGAATTTGGCCGATTCAGCTGCGATAGAGTTGCGCGCCTCCGTTGCATAGCGTCGCATTTCGTCCATCTCTTTGGCTCGCTTCTTTAAAGCGGGGACTCTATGCTCTGTGTGAACCGAGGCCATCTTGGAAGCTTGGGCTAGATCACGCTGGGAACCATTAAGACCCAAGATGGTTCGGTAATCCGTGTCCATCTGCTTCACGACGGCCTCAATATCCTCAAGAAGTTGGTTCGAGTCGTTGCTATGACCCAACGCTGACCGACTCATTAATCTTTCAAAATCTGCAATCAACCCTTCTAGACCCTGATACATGCGCGAGGCTGTGTTTTCCAAATCATTTGCTTTATCACTGAATCTTCGGTGCGACGTCGGTGCGAGCTTCCCTGCTTTCTTGGCCGTGTCCAACTCGATTAGGTCCTCGAGGGTGGGCCGAGACTTGGTGGGTTCCCGGCGGGTCATAAACTTAACCATGGCACCGGAAATGGGAGTATTCGAGGCCAAGGCAAGGTAATGTTCCCATTTGTTGAGTAATTTATCGTGCTCTGATAGGGACGGTGTGACCCACTTCCTCAGCTCGTTGTACTTGGGTTCGATCTGCTTGATGCTGATTTCGAGGTTGGTAACGGCCGCGTCCAGGCATTTGGCAATGACGTCGATCTCATTGTATCGGGCCAGGGTATCTGCATTCATGTGGGTGCAGTCCTCGAGAAGACGCAGAGCCCAGTTCCGGCGGTCCTTGTACAAATCCTGCCATGACGAAATGGCCTGCACGTCATCTATCGAGTTCGGCGCATTCGTGACGGCGTACTGATTGGGCAGCAGGACTTCGGAGATAAGGTTCGAGGCGCCCTTGGAGGATGCCTGCTGGCTGACGCGAATATCGTAGACGAAGATTTCTTTCTGTGAGATGTCAGCCATACTGCGGATCAGGTGGCGCTATCGCGATAACGAACCTCAGCGTGGAGACTGGCGAGCTTGACGCTTCGCCCTTGAGGGGTCAAGGCGACAATGTGTTGGGGCGGAATCGAGGTTTGGCGGGAAACCCAGGCCTTGAGATCATCGAGACTGCACGGGTGGTTAGCGACTCGCATCTCGCGGGCCCGATCATCGGAGACATACATGGAGAACTGGGCGGCATCGACCTCGAGTTGCTGGCCCGTATGGGCAATCAACACCTGGGTAGCCATCCCGAGACATCTCCCATGGACGAGTATGCGGCGCTGTGCGACCGGCTCGAAGGAGATGGGGAGTGGGCGATTAAAGAGGGCGTATTGGCAGCCTGGTCAGCAGGCGACGGTGTTGATGATGTTAGAAGATGGGCTAAATACGGGCCCTATTCGCGTGACGAAAGAGTGAACCCGATGGCTAGGCCGGCGGTGATGGCCATGCGAGCGGGTGTTAGCGTGACCGGTGCCTTGTGACTGGTCGTCGTCATTCATTGGCAGGCAGCGCCACATATGCGCCACACGTGCACCGCCATACATACCCTGTTACGTTTTCATCAATCTCGGCGCGCTCACTAGCCTTGCAGGACGCGGCAACGCGTTGAGGCTATCTGGAAGAGGAAGCTTATCCTACGAGCGAAGCAAAAAAGTGCCAATAAAAATTCATCACGATGGCCGAACAAGTCGATCAGCCGATGGAGGACGCTCTCGATTTAGGGTCACATCCTCCCTTTTCCGAGGACGAGGAAAAGATACTCGCCTTGTATGACCAACTCCAAGAGCTACGCCTAGAAATCGCCATTATCAACGGGCAGCGGGCACATAAACGAGGTCCGGTTGTTCCCAAAAAGTCACCTTCATGAGCTCACATTGCCCCCAGAAAAATCCTCAAACTTTTCAGATGAGGCAACCCGGAAGGCTCAAGCAGATTTACTGGAGTCTCGAGCTAAGTATGTACTTCGAAACGAGATTGTCGAGACCGTCATGACGGCAAATCCGATTTTGAAAGCCGTTCACAACAGCAAAGACTCGTCTTCTGTCGACAGGTACGCTCCGCTTCTGAACAGCTTCACGGAAGACTATGTTTTAACAATTCACGCAAAGCGATCTTCTTCCCTACGTGCAGCAGCGAGATGAAGCCACCGTCTCAGTAGCAAAGCAAGCCGCAGAGTCGGATACGCAGTTGAAAGAACTGACTTCAGTGCAAAGCGAAACTCTGCGCATCTCTCGGCAGAACGTAGAGCTGACGGCGGAGCTACTCAAGCTTGCAGAAGAGGTGAAGCAGAGGAAGACGGGACGCAACAACGCGGGCGCTCAGCAGGAGCAGGAAGCTCTCGAGGCCAAGGTCAAGGAGAGCAGGCAGAGGTGGAAGGTGATGAAAGGTGTAGCCAGCGGAGTGATCGTCGAAAGCGGGGTGGACTGGGCGGCAGATGATGAGCTGCGAGAGACTGTACTTGACCCCGAGACTGAAGATTGACAAGAATAACGACGCTCTCGCTCAACTCTGTCTTGCCTGCAAATGAAGTTTGCAGTAGTCAGAAGACGAGAAACCGGTCAGGCGAAATCTGCTCCTTCTCATCTGCCGATGAGACGTGCAGATCCGATCAGCCCGCCCGCCACCGGCGCTTTGAATGACATATTGCGAATGAATACGACCGAGAAATTGATGCTGTTGCAAATGGTTTACAATGGGTGACGCTTATTCGTGGCATTGACAGCTTCCCCTGGCGTCTTGGAGCTGCTTGTCATGCAAAAAAATGCATGTGTCAGGTCGAATGGCGAGACAGCTTTTTTGCTTATCCCATGAGATTTCCCTTGGGGAATGAGATTTACGATGGCCCGATAGGGCTTAGGGGGATGCCGGAGCTATGACCATGCCGTCGCTGCGGCTGCACGTGAGAGGGACGGCTTGGCAGATTGGGGGATCCTTGGGGGGCGGCCCAGGAACGGCCAGAGAGGGGGAGAAACAGTGAGAGGGAGGGAGAAGTGGACGGCTGGGCAGAGGTGGGCGACCACAGACTCCTCGAATATTCCACCACCAAAAGTTGCGCCCAGATCAGACGGCCAGATCGGCATTCCGCAACGGGGGTTTGGCAACTAGACTGGCCTGGGACGACCGAGTACGCAACAAATGGTAGCCTGTCTGGTACAAGCAGAATGGAGCGGAGGGAATTGGTTGGGCAGCCATGGTCTCTTTTTTTTTTCTTGCGTGTGCCGAACCTTGCGTGCTTTTCCTGGTGAGCCAAGGGGGGCCAGCCCGCAAGCAAAGCAACGCATGGGCGAAAAAGTAGGTGGCCGGAAGGGAAATCAGTCAAGAAGAGGGAGTGGAGCAGGACCATGAGTGTTTTGCGTGGGCGGGGGACGCAGAGCTACCCTTCTTCGCCCGTGCCCAGCCAGGTACAGCACAGTATCAGCAGCGAGAGGTGCTACATGACCACCCATCAATTGGTGTGTCGCGTACCCGCTGTAAGTCTCTGCTGGTACCTCTCTGCTGGGCCACTTACGGTCATGCCTTGGGTCTTGTTTTGGTCCGCACGACCAAATGGCGCGCACAACCCAGACACGCCGCGCCCAGCCGGGCCAATTTTGCTTGCCTGCACCTTGGAGGCCCAGGAGTCTGAGGAGGCCACCCGACCTTGGCTCATGGCCCATGGCGCAAAGGCGCACCATTTTCTTTTTCCTGCTGCGACTCGGTACCCGCTGCGCCCGCACCTGGTGTATGGCGCGCAAGGTATCGTATCGTATGCCTCCCCCCCTCCTCCTCATTCCCCCCGCCGCGGCGCCGCGGTGTCTCCCACTCAATCACTGCTGCCATTCACACCACCTACCACCTCCTCTTACATTACATAGTGCACACGTCCCTCCTTGGCTGGTTGCCACAGTAAAAAGGGGGATAGCTGGTGACCACATCGCATGGAGAAACACGTCTCCATGGATGGCTGATGAAACCCAGACTGCTGCCGTCCTGTTCCCCCTGTTTTCCTCCTTATATGAAAGGGGCCTTGCAAGATCCTTCACCCGCAGCGTGATACATGTGTGAACCATGATACATACATCGAGCAGACAAGACCAGCGCGGCCACATGCGGAAGCTAGGATTGTACTGCGCATTTCACACTAGCCCGCAGCAAGAGCTACTGCGTAGATGGACAACATATGGGCATGGTAGTATGTAGAGAGGTGGTATGGAGAATGCAGCTCGTCGATGACACCCAAGCGAGGCTGGGCAACGAGTGTATGGGGTGCAAGCGCCGGGCAACAGAAAACAAAGGGCTGAGGGCACAGAGCATATCACCGGGGCAAAGGCAAGGAAGGGCGAATAGCAAAAAGAAGGCTCTCCCATTAACGAACCAGGCCAGGGATTCTAGGTGATCCGTGATCCGGAAGCAACAGCGGCAGTGGGCAGCACACGACCCGTCCTCGCCTTGTCCTCCTCCTCTTCCAGGCAAAGCCGGCGGGGAGCAGGAGTCGGGGGTGACGGGTCGTATGGGAGGCATGCTGGAAAGGTACTCCGAGCCATGTACCAGTACATGAAAAATTCGTATGACGGTACATCGTCGTCATGCATAATTAAAGTACCCCGCCAGTAGGTCGCCTCTGCTCCAGTTATCAGGCTCCAGGGCACTTTGGACAAGACGCCAAGGGCCCCCCAAATGGCAGAGGTCTAGAACAGGGCCGTCCAGTCGCAAGTGAGGAGCCGCAGCGGTGATCGCGCCGCCAACTACCTCCGGCGCCTGGTTTAATTGACATGTCCGCCTACTGCAGTCACGATATGGGACTAGGGGAGAGACACTGGACAGAGACAGAGGAGAGAGGGGGGAAAATGACAAGACGGGATCAGAGAGTTAATTGGGCAAGGAATGGGGAATAGGTTACTCTCCGAAGTATCCATAGCGTCATGTTGCCCCTACTTTCTTTTCTTTGTACGAGTGACTCGGGTGTCTCGCGGTAGTGCTAGAGTGGTAGTAGACTGAATGGTAGCTTCGGAGGCGGAGGGGTGTGAGAGACGGTATGCAGTGTGGAAAGGTAGGTAAAACACAGCCCGAGATTGTCTTGTCCTTGGACGCAACTCAGGATGGGCCCTGCGAGACAAGGGCAACTCGGACAGTGGCTAAACAAGGTGATTGAGGCGTTTCGCGGCAAGCCTCGTTGGAAATAAAACGAAGAAACAAAAGAGACGCAGCTTGAGACGACCGTTGGTTGCCCGGTTGCTGGCTGGTTTGCTGCAAGCAGCGCAACAAGAGGCGGCGGATGTGAACCAAGTCCGGGTACTTTCCCAATCAGCGCGCACGCTCCGAGGCTGGGGTACTACCACCAAGGTGCATGCGTGGTGGTGAGGTGAGGTTGGATCCGCTGTGCCAGCGCTAAACTTTGAATCACCAGCAATAGGATCATCAACCCGAGGAACCTGGGGCCACCGACTCAACCAGCCAGCTTCCGATGGCCGTATCACCCTTCCTGCCATGCACCACTTTCCGACAACCGCCGCAGGGAGGAGAGGAGAGACTGGGGTGGCGGACGTGCGCATGGACGTTTCGAGTTGCAGCAGAGAGACGGGCGCGAAGCAAGACTAATGAGGGCGAGCACGGCTGAACATGGAGCAGTGGAAGGACAAGGGCAAAGGCACACGCGCCCATACTCGTGTATTGAGTGGCGGGACAAGACTAGGAGGTAGCCATGTATTCAGCTAAGGTACTCAGGTACAAGCGCAGGCGGAAGAATGGGGACGGGGTTTGACTCCGGCGACTGAGGCTCCTAGTTTGCAGGTGTGGCACAATGAAGGAGAGCGCAAGATACGCCCAGCCCAACGAGGGAGCGCTGCCGTGAGCCCCGGAGGCTGATTGATGGAAGGATATTAGCGGGCTCAGGGAGGTGGATGGATGGAGTGAGTAAAGTGGGTGGAGATGTCCGTGGTTGCTTTGTTTGCTTGTACCGTTTTTTGCCCTGCTGGAGTATTGGTTGGCTGGTCTCACTTCACCCAGAGCCTGGCTCGGTGGAAGCGAGCAAGATGGGCAGGGCAACCTGCGCAGCGACGCAAGGAAAGGGAAGGAAAATGACCAGAAGCACACCGGGGGCACCGGGGGAGGGATCGCTGGTGCACAGTATCACATTGGTCCCGGGTAGAAAGGCGCCGGGAAGACTGCGAGAGCAATTTGATATGATTTGATGCAGGCGCGTGCAAGTGTGAGCGCGGGTGCGTCAGTGTGTGTGTGAGCGAGTGCTATGGCTATGTAAATGCAAGCAAGGCAAAGGGTCCTCGGAAGCCCCCCTTCCCCCAGACCCAGCCATCCAGCCCCCAGCCAGAGAGAGAGAGGCAAGGAGACGCGAGGAGGAGCAGAGCCACATCTGAGAGGAGAAGGGGGGCACGGGGAGTCTGCGCAAAAGTCTGGGTCGTCTCAAAGGGGGGGCATGCGGGTTTTGGGGGAGAGAAAATGAATGGCCCGGCAATCACTCCAAGTACACTGTGCGAAATTTTCTGCAAGCATCGCAGTACAAGGCCCTTGTACTCTACTTCGGCGCGGCGGGATGCGTGCGGCATGTACCTGTACAGTACCACACAATAATAGCAGCAGTAGCCACAAAGGACCACCGGCCGCGCGCTGCGACTCGCCCGCTGAGTGGCTACAGGCTGCGCTGCTGGGGAGCCTGGAGCTGGGTTCTGACGGTCTGACCTTTTCTCGACAATTCTACCTGGGGAGATCTGACAGGGCCGCGACTGTGCTGCGCGGTGCGAGGGCGCGCGCCAGGTACCCCGTGCCCTCTCTGCCCAGCCAAGGTACATGGCTCCCCTCTGGCCACCGTACTGTACCATTGCCTAGTACATCCACGCTCTGGGTACGGAGTACGACTAGCACCACGGCTCGCGCGCACCCATTTTTCGCGAAGGAAGGGGGGTCTCGCCTAATAAGCAAGCACCAGTTGCCAGTGCCCAGCATAACAGTGTGGTAGCTGGGCTGGCCGCGTTCCTCCACACTCAATCACTCCCCAGCGGTAAAAAGGCTGCCTTGACCCTCCTCCCATACATTTTTCCCTCCCTTCTCCTCTCATACAAATCTCCCACCCAATTCTCCCATACATTCTGCCTTCACTCACATCCACGCCTTCGTGGTGAGTACCGTCCCTCTGCGCTGCGCACCACCGCAACACACACAATCACCCTCCTCCATCTTCTTCAAAACCTCTGCCACTGCGCACTTGGTCGCGTCTACTCTCCGATTTCGTTTTTGCTATTGTTGCAAAATCGCATCTTGCGCAGAGTTGTCCGTTCCCAACTGAACTTTGGCTTCTTCCCATCTCATCTTGGCCCATTCACCTTGACTTGGCTCTGCGCGCGCACACGTCCACGCTCGACCAGCAAGCTAACTAGCCATCGCGCTGTAGACCACCACATCAACACCACATTTTCCCACTTCAAAAATCCATCTCAAAGGTATGCGCACCCCTTGCCTGGAGCATTTTCTGTGCTCCAACCCAAGATTTCTGCACGTTCGCGGTCGCAATTGCATTTGCGCCTCGCCTTCACCACTTCACCCTAGCTCTATCATCTACGCGAGCTACCCCTCCAACCCCATCAGACGCGTCTTGTGGCGCGCGGCATCTCGTTGACGAGTACCGTCGCCTCGACCAGACCTTTTCAACCCGCACATGCACAACGCAATCAATCGAACACTGAACTAATTTTTTTTCAAGTCATTCAAGATGCCTAAGGCTGCTGCTTCCAAGCGTGGTACCAAGGACGCTCCCAAGAAGCGAACCAAGAAGGGTAAGTTCCTTTCCCACTGCGTGAACTGCATGACGGCGCATTGGTGATCGGCATTGGCCAAGACTAGTGCTTGTCCCAAGGAGCTCCATGCAAAGAATCATGCCTCTCAACCCCATTTCAATCACAAGTGCCTAACCAAGTATAGACCCCAACGCCCCCAAGCGTGGTCTCTCTGCCTACATGTTCTTCGCCAATGAGCAGCGCGAGAACGTGCGCGAGGAGAACCCTGGTATCTCCTTCGGTCAGGTTGGCAAGCTCCTCGGTGAGCGCTGGAAGGCCCTCAACGAGAAGCAGCGTGCCCCCTATGAGGCCAAGGCTGCCGCCGACAAGAAGCGATACGAGGATGAGAAGCAGGCCTACAACGTAAGTTTCCTTCATCTGCATCGTTTGGGACTTAGCACTAACATAACCATGCAGGCCGAGCAGGATGAGGACTCCTCTTAAATCTAACTAAGAGGCTGAATTTGAAAGCTTCTCTTTCCTTGTAATCTGGTCTGGGCGGTGTTGTACTATGGCACGGAATGGGATGCGTGCTTTTGCTTTTCAGTAGCCGGAATCAACGGGATATGGTCTTGCGACGTTATTATGATCTATAAGGCGGCCGGTCGAGCACGCTCCCTTGAGCACGCTTGTTTCTCGTGAGCCTCAGATGACATAAACAGGACGTCACGAGGCGATGAAACGAGACACTTGTACAAGTAACTGGACTCCAACTTTGAACTCAATATAACAAAAAAATCATTAATTATCCAACTATTTTGCTCTCGTGATTTCCGCATAGTAAATGTTGAATGCCTGGAAATGTGAAGGTGATGATTCAGGTTGCTTCACCGAGGAGTTGTCGGGCAACGGCCAATCGGTGGCTGTGTACACCGACATTCGTCGAGACTCACCGTCGGTCAAGGCATGAGCCTACCTGATTGGCGCAATATCAAAATTTGCCCACACCCGATAAGATAAGTGATCTGAGACCAGGACTTGCTTGATCCGCGGGGGTGAGGGCCTGAGGATGTAAGCCACCCACCTCTCAGCTCCAGTTGTTTGTTGGGTGAGGGACAAGGTTGCGACTCGGCCGAGGTTCGTCATTGTAGTATTTGGCGCAGCCCGTTGCATTTTCCTTCTTCACCTTTGCTGATTGTCATCAACCGATGCACATTTAGCATGCCGCCTTTGGCCACGCTGGCATCTGCTATCGTTGCACGCACACACACGCGCACGCGCACACGCAGCCGCAGCCGCAGCTATAGCTTTGTGCAGGTCAGCAGCATCCCACCCGCAAGTCAAGCAAAGAGGCGAGCGAAAAGCGAGTGCCGCTCGGCGCCCTCTTATACGAACCAGTCGACCACCACTAGGCGCCGTGGGTGCCGTCACACTACGGAGACCGGACAGGCCTCGGGCGAGTGTGGCCTCATTTGGCGCCCCGCCACGTCCCGGCACCGGCGACAAGTCGGTGGACAAATGAGACGGGTTTCGCCAAAACGGGCCCAAAAACACCTGGTCGTGGCTGCTAAGCTCGCGGGAGAAGAATGACGAAGGCGGGACGAAAGGGAATCAAGCTGCACCCCAGCACAGACGTGGTTCATTGGGCTCCTCCTCCTCATTCTCACAGCCAGTATCCTTGTGACAGGCATTGCTCCACATCCCGCGGATGCACATTGAGCGCGCAACACGTCGTACGGTTGCCCTGAATGGACGACCGCCTTGGAGATGGTCGTCTTCGCCGCTGCAGGTGCCCACCCACCCCGATCTAGCCCAGTCGACGTCTCCCCAAGGCTGCTTGTGCATTGGATTGGCGTCATGTCGAACCGACGCTTGCTTTCGTGGCAGCACCTGAGCAATTCGCTCAACGCTGAGTTCAATTGCACCTGGCATTCATGACACCCACAAAACAAGGGCACATTGGGTGTTGAGGTACCGCCTGTGCCATTCAGTGCAGTGGCTCGCCAAAACCCAATGCTTTTCGGGATTTGCGGGATCTGATCATCAGGTGGTCAAGCACCCTGTATGTGGCCTTAGCTTAGTCGAGGACAGCACCATTCCCCCGGTCGCTGCCAGCGTTTGCACACAGCCTTGGCTAATGAGCTCATCGCGGGAGCGCGATAAGAACCGTGCGTCGACCACGTCAGGTGAAGCCATGGGTATGGGTACATTGTGGGATTGCCAGCTTCTAAGTGGTGTTGACCATCTTCGCCTGGATCGGATCACACGTTGTCGACGGTCACCAACTGGGCCTCGCCCCCCTCGTTAGTTGATTAATTAACCAGGTTGCCTTTCTGAACCCCCTTACTTCATTTGGTATCAGCATACATAGTCCCCCTCAACGCCGCCAGCCGCATTGTCCTTCGGCTTCACTTCATCATCATTATCCCCAGGCCCGACCCCGCGATCCAAACTCTACACTACTGCCCAGACTACATCACACTACTCGCCAACCGACACCGATCCCGCACAACCACCAACCAGCCGCCGCCTCGACGTGGGGAACTTGAAACCCAGTCTCAACTAAACACCTGCGGCACCTGACGCTCATTAATCCTCCCTCGTCCTTGGTGTCATACGATGACCTCCGAGGTCTGCATTCATCTCGGACTCTGATCCTTAATACATCATCATGGAAATGGTACCAGGCGGTCAGCTTGGCGGTCAGCTTGAAGGCCACTTGCTCCAGGGCTGTTATTTGGAAGCAAGCAGGGCTGAGGTGGTGGCGTTCCACCTCGAAGGGCTCCGCTATGCGCTCTCCCCTCCCCCTCACCCCCATCTCACGATGACCATTGACGAGATTCGGGTCCTCTCCCAACTCCTTCGTGAGCTCGCCGAACATTCCACAGTCCACTTCACCCGCGTTCCCGTTGTCATTGACTATCTCGAAATCGCCCTTCCCTGTCTCTCCCGCTCATTACGAGACATCACAAACCACTACGAGGACAGGTCCCTGACAAAAGAAAACCGATGGAGGAAGATGTATCACGCATTGACGGATGAGGCTGGGGGACTGCCGCTTCCGCAGCGATTCGTTCTTTACAACCACTTCCTGACCATGCTGCGGGAAGTCTTGACAAGGCAAGAAACCTTCCATCATGACAATCATGTCCTGTGGGTTGCTAACAATGACTAGGTCACCCAACTTCGATTTTAATGCTTTGGAGAGCTCTCGGCTCCAGATGATGCAGCTCCGGGAATCAAGAAGAATACGTACGTCTGCAACACAACCACCACATGGAAAAAGCTTCTGACAAAGATTAGCACCGCCGCCCATCAGAGTTGGACCTGTGATTCGACCTGACGCCCACTTTGATGATATCGGACTCGGATCGGTGAGGATGCTTAATAAGATAAACAAGACCTGATCTAACTGTGACGCCATAGAACATTCACTGGTCCGAGCAGATATTCTCATTACCACTGCCGTCGCGCACTGCACTGAAGCATCAACGCTCGTAAGCTCCTCGGCCATTCCAAATGTTGCTTTTATTAACAGAGCCGCACAGATCAAGATCCTTTGGCCCAGATATGCCGTGGGAGCAAATCATGTTGCCAAGTGATTCCAAGATCCTGTTCATGAGGTGCGTGTCGCCCCACTCGATGCTGGTTGACCAATTCCATCATTTGAAGCTGACTCCAGCAGGTCATTCAACGAGCGCCAGCTCTCTCTCATCGTCTATCTGAGTAGAGACCGATGCCCGTACTTTCTCATGAGAACATATCACCTAGGAGTGCCTTGGTTCTCCCTTCGAGGTGCCCACGAGCTCTGCATCGACCGCGACGGCAGCTCTCTGCAGTTCTGGCGATGGAGCAACGCCGAAGGGCGTCCAAAGCTATGGGCAAACCTGTGCTTTCTAACTTGGGAGGGTACGAACTCGCGATATCAGCCAATCTCCACTTTTGTCATGTTCCCCCCACGCTAACGTGTTCCAGAAATGGTTCTCGTCTACTGCACATTTCTGTCGCTCAAGGCTCGAAATGCCTTGACCCTTCAGATTGGTGCCCAAGAGCAGCTCCTGCGCGGGGAGCGAAAGCTGTTCCAGGCGTAAGTGCCTTTGCGGAAACAAAAAAACGCACATGCATGATGGTGTTCTAACAGTCGCAGGCGCATCATTGATGACGGCTTTAGGCACTCGCTCATCGTGTACGAAGACATGATGACCAAGGGTCTCCGCCTCCACGCCGCCGTCTGGGATGGGGAGCTCCGGCAGTGTCCCGTTTGGACCGCCTTCGGTTCGTGCCGCCATTTCCCCTCAGCTCACGTATGGAGCTCCATCGGGCTAACATGGCACAGTCACCCACCAGTCCGCTTCGTCCACGTGGATGAAGAAGGTGTCAAGAAACAAGGTCCGCCTGCTGGACGTTCAGCTCTACGTCTTCTGCCAGAACTACCGCCAGCAGAACCAGCGTCGCGGATCAGCGGGCGCTTTCGAAATCAGCTTCGTCAGCGACGAAGGTGAGTGGCACACGCACATCAAGCCCAACCCGCCCCCACCAAAAGCACTCGTGGCAGCCCAACTAACATGCATCCAACAGCTTCGAAGCGCTTCAGGGAGCTCTTCTCCCCACCGCCTCCCGAGACTTCAACCGAGGCAACAGAACAAAGCTAAGATGCTGTAGTGTCCCCCTCGTCTCTGTGCAGGTCTATTCGTTCTTTACCTTCTTTCCTCTGTAATTCATGTCTGAAGCGTTTTTTTCCTTCTCCTCCTCCCGGATCCTTTATTTACCACTAGTTCTTTTTTTTCTCTTTTAGCGACGGTCCGGGACTGTCTATTATTTTTTTTCCCCCGTTATGACGATGTGATGAATTACGAATCAACGAGTTCCCTTTGTCGATCAAGCTTAAGCAGGAGACAGATTGTATCATATTCGGCACGCCGATACTCTTAACCAGGTGGAGGACAAGTCTCATTTTATCTGATATTCAGAATAATTTTCTCGAGTCATGACAGCAGTTTGGTTATCATTTGCTATATCCCCTTCTTCAACCCCCATGATTCGTTTAAGTAACGAGAACGCTTAGTCTTCTCAATTTTTTATACTGCTCAATAACAAACTCAGAATATCAGCATTATATTTTATTCATTCAACCCTTTACATTTCTTTTAATTTTGTTTCAGCATCCAAAAAAACAACCTGTCAATCCTCTTAGGTCTTGACGTCGGGCTCATCACGGCCGACGTGCTCCTTGAACTTGAGGAGTTCGGTAGCAAACTTGACCTCCTCCTTCAGGAAGTCCTGGGCATCCAAGTCATAAGTAGCGGGGTCACTCGAGTGCTGCTCAATGTACAGGCGGATGGTGGCGCCAGAAGAGCCAGTACCCGAGAGACGAACGACGATACGGCTACCGGACGAGAAGGCAGCGTACAGACCCTGTTTGGAGGAGACGGAACCATCCAGGTCAGTGTACGAGAAGTTGCCGGCCTTGGTTACCTCGCGTCCTGTGCCACAGTCAGTGTCTGGGCTACTCATCTGGAATCAGTTGACAACTTACCCTCAATGGTGCTGCCAACAAAGTTGGAGTCCGCAACCAGCTTCTCCAGCTCCCCGACAACCTTGTTAGCGCCGTCGGAGTCGACGTTCTCGTAGTCGTAGCGGGTGAAGAAAGTACGACCGTACTGGGTCCAGAAATCCTTCTGGATCTGCTTGATGGAAGGAGTCACGCCAGGGTTCTGAACACCGATGCCAGCGATGATGTTGAGCCAAGCAACGATGGCCCAGAGACCATCCTTCTCACGGATGTGGTCACTGCCAGTGCCGAAACTCTCCTCGCCACAGATGGAGAGCTTCTGGGCATCAAACAGAGCGCAGAAGAACTTCCAGCCAGTGGGGACCTCGTAGCAGTTCAGGTTCTGAGCCTTGGCGACAAGATCAACAGCGCCGCTGGTGGGCATGGAACGGGCCAGACCGTTGACGCCGTTCTTCTTGAAGTAGGGGATGAGCTTGGCGTGGTGGGCAATAATGGCCAGAGAGTCACCAGGGGAAACAAATGCGTTTGCGCCGTAAATCATGTTGCGGTCACCGTCGCCATCAGAGGCAGCTCCGAAGGGGATGTTGGCCTTGTCGACAACCTCGACGAGAGAGTGGGCGTAGGTCAGGTTGGGGTCAGGGTGGCCGCCGTTGAAGTCGGGGCTGGGCACGCAGTTCTGAATGGCGCCAGTGAGGCCGAGCTCCGTCTCGAAGATGGCCTTTCCGTAAGGGCCAGTGACACCGTGAAGGCCGTCAAAGAGAACCTTGAAGTCGGGGTGGGAAACAAAGAACTTCTTGATAAGATCAAAGTCAAAGATGTCCTTGAGCATGGCGACGTAGTCAGTGGTGCCGTCAACAATCTCGACCTCGAGAGAGCCGTAGGTCTGGGTTCCAACGGTAGAGATGTCGACATCGGGGATGTCGGCGATTTTGTAAGAGGTCAGAGTCTTGGAGGTCTCGTAAATCTTGTTGGTGACGGATTCGGGAGCAGGGCCGCCATTGGCAAGGTTGTACTTGATGCCAAAGTCGTTCTTGGGACCTGTTTTGTTCTGGTTACTACATGACAAGGGTGAATTTGGAGCAATGAAACATACCACCGGCGTTGTGACTGGCAGTCAGGAGGATACCGCCGGTTGCCTTTCGCAGGCGAATGACATGGCTGGCAGCAGGGGTAGAGAGAATGCCGTCCTTTCCGATAAGGAGCTTCTTAACACCGTAGGCGGCGCCAATCTTGGCAATGAGCTGGATGACCTCGGGGTTCCAGTAACGACCATCACCACCAATGACGAGGAAGGAACCTTTTTTTGGAGATCAGATGTCAGATGCCGGATCGGATCGATTTGGGGAGGGGTTGGTAGGGGATTTCCCCTCTTACCATCAGCTCCCTCGGGGATGGAGAGGAGAATGCTTGCGACGAAGGACTCGCTGTAGTGGGTTTGCTGGAAGACGACGACCTTCTTGCGAAGACCAGAACTATGGAAAGCGGGTTAGCAATTGGTTGCGCCTTGTCTGGGAATGATTTCGGCGTGCGAATGTCTGCTCTCAAAGGTTGGGGAGCTTCTGGGACGGGCTAGGTGGGGGGTGTGAAGCGGCGGAGGGTTGGGAGGTGTGGATGGCGATGGTGGGGGTTCTCATGACAAGCGCAGAGACGTACGTTCCGGGCTTCTGGTCCTGGAAAGGCTTGAACTCGACGGTTTGGACGCCCATTGTGACGGTGGTGAGAGGAATTGATTAGAGATACAGAGGAGAGGGGAGGAGAGGGAAAGGGAAAGGGAAGGGGGAAAAAGAAGCGGAAGAGGGAGGGACAAAAGGCGTTGAGGCCAGGGAGGTCAACCTGCGGTGGGAGGATGGACGAGTCGAGACGAGGTAGAGTGGAGAGGTGCAGGTGCTAGGGTGGAGAGGGCGCATCCACCAGAGGGACGGGCAGCGGCCGTGGTTGGTCGAGCGGCGGCGTGTGTTCAGACAGAGAGTGTGGATGGCGAGCCAGCAATGCAACAGCAGAGGGAGAGGCAAGGATGAGTCCACTGAATTGGCAGGGAGAGGGGAGAGAGCAAGCATATGGAGCGGGGCGCCGACGAGGTGGGAGCTGGGAAGGGGGGGAGCTTGGGGAAGCTATTCTCATTTGCTTGGTGGGGTCGAGCTCTGATGATATCACTTGAGCTAATGGAGGGGTCGAAACAGCTGACACACTCACGCACTGTACTGCTGTATACATGCAACCACCTGTAAGACAGTGTGCCTGTCTTGCACACTACGGAGTTCGTTTGCCAGCAGTACTTTGGCAGTTTAACTTTTTTATTTTATTTTTTTATCCAGCTTGACCTCTTGTCTTTCCATGGTTCTCGACCCGTGTCTTGGCATGACTTTATTCAAATCTGGATAAAATAAGTGGACGAGCAATTGCAATAATAATGTACTAAAAAGTTACCGGCTGTCTGTCACTTTCATCTGCTGCCTGCTTAGACAACAGAAGCGTCAGCTTCTCCTGCACCTGGGCGAGCATGCCAGGGGCATTATCAAAGCGCGCTTCATCCGGCATGACACAGCACAGCTCTCTCACCCATGGCGTTTATAATTGATGATTTATGATACTTTTGTTCTTCTTTTTCTCCTTATTTATGCTTCACTTTATTCCAGACGGCAAGCAACTCACGAGGAGCAACAAAACAGAATCTATTTGCTTTTTTTCGACTTATTCTTCCCAACCGGCGCTGCGTCAAAGGTAGGACGGAAAATCACCTCCCGGTAGTACTTTGCCTCCTCGATGCTCTCGAGGATGTCGTCCCTGGCCTTGTGGAGGCCCTTCTTGTTGGGCACCTTGTTGACGATGCGCTTGGCGCACCAACGCCGCGCAGCCTCCTTGATGCTGCTCACGTCCAGGATCCGGTGGTGCAGGTGCTTCATGACGCGAAAGTAAGGTGCCCGGCGCAGAAACGCCCGGTCGCAATGCACGCTGTTGCCGGCCAGCAGCGCGCGCTTCCGCTCAGGCACGAAGCGCGTGATATACTCGTACAGCGCATCGGCCGCCTGCTCGGGCGTCGTCGTCGAGGCCAGCACCGCGGCCGTAAGGCCCGACTCGGCGTGCGTCTTGGTGCACCAATCGTCCATCTGGTCCAGCCGCTCCTGCGGCCAGTGCACAATGGCGTGGAAGCCTTCCTCGTCCATCACCTCAAGGTTCCCCGTGGTGATTATGCAGTATATCTCCAGGATCTCGTCGTTGTCCTGGTCAAGGCCAGTCATCTGTGGCCATCATGAGTGTGAGCCTTTCCCTTCCCCCCGCACTCATGGAAGCATGGTTTCGTACCTCGCAATCAATCCATACCAGCGGGTCGTCCGAGGCGCTCTTTGGCTGCTCTGGCAGCTCGGGCTGGTCCTCTGGGTTTGTAGACATGGCTTCCTTGCAACACGGGACCTTGCTTGTTTCACACACGCGGCTCGGGGCACATATGTTGTGTAGATGGGATGGATAAACGTACTATGCAGCGTGAAAGACTGGACAACGCCATGGTGGGGATCTACGGTACGTCAGCCACCAATGAGTGGACCACTTGGGGCTGTTGAAGAAAGTCCCCGCTCTTTTGGCTCGAGGCCGGTACGACAAGCGAGGAAATTCCAATCACAAGGCTTTCTTTCCCATCCAAGACTACATGCAAGGATAAAGGATGAGAGAAATTGAGACAAATAAAGTGAACAGATAAATTGTATGGTACAGTCAAAGTGTTACCGCATCTAACTTTTAAGCTTATTCGTCTAATCCATTCATTCATTCGCTCTGTCATGGCTCCCAGCGATCCTCGTGTCAGATACTCTGACAGCCATTTGCCGCCATTGTTAGCGCCCCTTCGCCTAAACAGATCCCCTGGCCTGGCCGCCAGCGCTGCGGCGCCCACCGCCCCTAACGCACTGAAACGTTGCTCATTCTAAATCGCCATCCTCCCATTGGCAGAAGCCGTCGCCCGGGACGAGGACGGCCTTCTCATGACGATTCCAGCATTCACTTTGTCCACCAACCGGATCTTTTAGTCGACCGCGCCAAGGCCGCATCCCGCCCGTGTCTTCTCCGATTGGCATGTCTCAGCTGGGATTCAGTGTACGTGGACGGGATACGGCCTCAGCACAGGTCCTTTGTTGAATTCAATCGCCGACACTTTGCTGTTCAGCCGCCGCCAAGGAAGCCATCGAGCGGCCTGCTTGGGTCCGCTTTCTTGCGTCAACCTGCTTCAACCACACGAGGCCGCTCTCCGCACTTGTTCCGCCTTGTCCAAGCGCTCCTTGTCAGGCGGCTGACTACCTTTAGTAACCCTGCCACCGCCTCCCTCCAATTCAATAACCCCTGGAGCCGTTCCTGGCGTCCGTTGTCCTCCTGACTCGCTTTGTTCAACGTCTCGATCGACAAGAGATTTTGCCTTTTTCTCCTCCTCTTCCCTTTCCCTTTTCCAATTGTCAACCACCACGCTCTTTCCATCATGGGTTCAATAGACAAGCTGATATCCAAGCTCTCCCCGGGGAGGGCCGAAGCCTCATTCGATGCCAAATCGTTCAGGCTCATCCCCCCGCCGAGACCCGAAATGTCGGAGCGTCCGCCACGCTTCATCATCATCGGAGCCGGGTCTCGAGGCAATCACTATGCCAACGCCATTGACACCGTCTCCAACGGCATCATCACTGCCGTAGCCGAGCCCCGCAAGTTCAAGCGAGAGACGCTTGGCAAAAAGCACATTTGGGGAACCGGAACGCCGTCCGAGGGCCAGTGTTTCAACGACTGGCGAGAGTTTTTGGACTATGAGACGGACCGGCGAAGACGGATCGCTGCTGGCGAGGTGGGTGTTCCAGAGGGTGTCGACGGCGCATTCATCTGCGTTCTAGACGAGATGCACCGTGAGGTGGTTGTGGGCCTCGCGCCCCTTGGGCTGCACATCATGTGTGAGAAGCCGCTTGCCTGCTCGCTCGAGGAATGCATCGACATGTACAAAGCACTCCAAGAGCCGGAGAACCCTATACTCTTTTCGATCGGCCATGTGCTTCGGTACAGTCCTCACAACATCATGCTGCGCAAGTTGTTGCTGGAGGATCGCATCATCGGCGATATTACCAGTGTGGTGCACACCGAGCCGATAGGTTGGTGGCACTATACACATTCTTATGTCAGGGGCAACTGGCGTAATGAGAAAACGACGGCCCCGTCGCTCCTTACGAAGAGTTGCCACGATATTGACCTTTTGCTCTGGTTCCTGTGCTCCCCTGAAAAGGCCGGCCAAGGTGAGCCGCATCTTCCAGAGACTGTTTCGTCATCTGGCAACCTGCAGTTCTTTAAAAAGAGCCGCAAGCCTGCCGCGGCTGGCTCAGCGACAAACTGCCTGAAGTGTCCTCTTGGGGACGAGGGCTGCAAGTACTCGGCCAAGAACATCTACCTCAACCCAAAGCTCCAAGGGATCCAGAGCGTCACAGAATGGCCGCACAACGTTGTCGTTCACGATATCGAGGACTTGCCCTCACAAGAGGCCCGTGATAAGGCCATGACGAAGGCGCTTGAGGAAGACTACACGGAATCAACCCCTGAGTCAGAAGTGCTGGCGCGGAACTGGTTCGGCCGCTGCGTCTTCGAGGCCGACAACAACGTCTGCGACGAGCAATTCGTAACCATCACATGGCCCGAGACGAACAAGCCAGCCAAGATGGCCACGTTTCACATGGTTGCGCAGACCAAGAAGGTTTGTCAGCGCTTCTCCAACATTTACGGCGAAAACGGCGAAATCTATGCCGACTCTCGCGAGATTGTTGTCGAGGACTTCAACACGGGCAAGACTCACAGGTTCTACCCCAAGGTGGAAGATTTGGGGCATGGTGGCGGCGACCTGGGCCTCACGCAGCAGTTTGTGCTGGCGTGCGACCGCGTCAAGAACCACGGGTGGGACACGTCGCGAGCCCAGCTCGAGTACATTGGGTGCACGCTCGAGGAGGTCATTCGCAGCCACGCCATGGTGTTTGCGGCCGAAGATGCCAGGCTGGGCCGCAAGGTGCTCAACTGGGAAGAGTGGTGGAATGAGAATGTCGAGACGAAGCTGAAGGCATGAATGATGACGATGACATGACTAATACCTACTAGATGTGTGTGTAGCTGACAGGGACGGCAAAGGAAAATGTCGACTTGCTTTTTTTTTCAACGCGGATAAATACAAGGAAGGATTCTCAAATCTGATGCCAATCCATGAACGGCGCGAAGTTGCTTAAAAGTGCGACAGGCCGGAAAGCGTAGCCGTGACAGAGCCCCAACAACTCTCATGTTCTAGAGATGAGAAAAAAAAGAGGAGATGATCCTTGCACGTGTATAAATTATAATTGCGTATCATAACATGGACATTTGGATTGTCAAATTGACTAGGTTGCTTGCTCCGGGCAAAGAAGCAAGTCCATCTGAAGAACAGCCAAGATGCGTAGTTTCAAATATCACTGGAGCATCAACCCCGGTACCAAGCTGCCAGCGGGACAACCAATTGAAGCGACAGATGCTCCCCCCCCCTTTTTTTTTTTAGCTAGACTCTTTGTGCTGAGGGCTCTCAGTTCATAGTTTGACCACGGGGCGGTTCATATCATGCGGATTTGAGGAATACTCGTCGAAACCCAATCTCAGAGGAACACTCGAAGAAAGAATAGAACAAAAAAAAAGCCTGCGTCTCGAACCAGTATTATTGAAATCATGATTTTACTTGTTGCTATGTGCCGGTATATCCAGTGATTCCAGCAATTCTTCATCCTTGGCCAAATCAAATCAACAATGCGGATGGAGGATATCCAATCCAAAATAAATATTTCTAAAAAGAAAAAACGAGACAAGCCAACCAAGCAAGCAAGCACTGGCGCCGCAACTCTGTTTCGCTTTCATTCCTCATGGTCCAAGACTCTTCCCTCATGAACATGCGCGCAAGGAAAAAGATGACAATTAAAGGGGTCACCGTGACCTCGAACACACAAACATCTTTTAACCAAGCTCAGCACGGTTGCTCTCGTTTCCAACGGGGTTGATGGCAGGGAGCTCCTGAGCATCGGAAGGAGTCGAGTGGTGCTGGTACGTCTGCTGGTAGTTTTGCTGCGGTGGCGGTGAGTGCTGCTGCTGTTGTGGTGGCTGTTGCTGTTGCTGGTGGTGGTATGCGCCAGCAATGGCCTCGTTCCCGTGTGGTGCAGGACTGGGAGTCGTGTTCGGGGGAGGAGATGCGTTGGGATCTTGGTAGCCGGGAACAGCACCATATTGGTTGTACTGGCCTTGCTGCTCGTAGCCCTTCTGAGGAGCGTACTGGCCCTGAAATTGCTGCTGCTGCTGCTGTTGCTGGGGCACGAAACCACCACCGTAGCCAGGCTGGGGCGGATAGGGTTGAGGAGATCCCTGCTGGCTGTAACCACTTACACGGGGATCGTACGGCTGAGAGGCGCCTTGTTGGTTGAAGCCCGGGGGGTAGTTTGCGGGAACGCCCGATGGGTAGTGAGTGCTGGGCGTCGTGGGCGCATAGCTCTGCGGGCTCTGAGGAGGCTGGCCGATGGGCTGCTGAGAGGGCGGCGACTGGCTGGGGGGCGGGGGAGCATTGTTCTGAACTTGAGCGACTGGAGGCTGCTGAGGAGGAGGAGGCGTGCTGTTCTTCTTGCCTTCATCGGCGATGCGTCTGCGGAGAAAGAAGAAGACGAGACCGCCGATGATGGCAATGGCAGTAACACCGCCAACAACACCTCCAACAATGGGACCGATGGGCGTCTTCTTCTTGCTAGAACTGCCTCCAGTGCCACTGCCACTGCCACTGCTGGTACCGCTGGTAGCTGTCGCCTCGGCGCTGTCGGTAGCAGTGGTGTCTTCGGTTGAGGACGCACCGGCCGTAGTAGGCGATCCCGAGGCGGGGTCGTAGCTGAGAAGCCCCGAGACGCCGCTGGTAGCGGAGCAGTCGAGGAGGGAAAAGACGTTGCCAGACGTGGAATATGTCCAGGTAAAGCAAGCACCTAGCGAGGCGGTGCCACTAGACGGGAGGTCGTGTGAGTAAGGAAAACCAACATGAAGGCAGGAGAGTGTTTGTCAGGGAAGCGTACCAGCAAAGAGTGTGGAAGTCATCAGGGAGATCACAGGCTCCGCTTGATGAAGCATTATAGTCGATGCAGGTTGTCTTGACCACGCTGCAGCTTGAACCTGGATCACAGCAGCCGACATAGTCGTTGGAGTAGCTGCAGGTTGCTCCGCCAGTGATACAGGTGAAAGAGTCTACCAATTGTTAATATTCTGTTTGTTCCTTTTTCTTGAAAATCACATCTCCACTCTTGGCTTCCGAGCATAGCTAACTGTCTTGTTCCAGAAAGAAAAGGGGGAAATAGACAAAAACGAAATAAAAACTCACTTCCATTGGGATTGAAACCACAAGTGTCGCTTCCAAGAGTGTTGTCACCGGCGCGCCCAAAGAGCATGCGCCCGTACATCTCGGGGGCCTCAGTCGGGCGCGGCGAGTATCCCATCTCAATGTACTTCTGCTCGACATCTGGACTGGGCACACCGGTGCTCGCAGCGGGCTGCCAACCCTCGGCGGCCCTCTGCCAAGGCTTCTCCAGCCAAGCAGCAGCGGGCGAGCCCAGAGCTCCCCAGGCCAGCAACGCAGTGGAGCAACGCATTGCCAATGCTGCTTTGCTCTTCCCTTCTCGCCTCTTTTCACCTTTTCCCTTCCTGCGGTCCGTGATGATTCCCCTTCCCTCCCCGCGGTATGGCTTCGCTGGACTGATCGGCAATGAGGAGGTGGTCCGGGGGGGTGAGACGGCTATCTGCCTGAATCGATTCGGCGTTGACGGGGCAGGGGGGTGTGGGTGTGGTGCGTGCTGTAAAGCGGGATGGATTCGAGGTGTCGGTCAAGCTCAGCAGGTGGCAGGAGATGGCCCAGAGAAAGCTCGGATGAAGGGTCCTGCTTGTGATTCAATCACGTCGTCTGCCGCACTGACTCTTTGCTCGCAGTGAGAAGAGGTTGGTGGTCTCGCCCTCTTCATTCCCGAGCGCGCGCGGGAGAGCGGCAGGTTATGAGGTGGTGCTCAGCGACGGGTGCGCCTGGGCTGCTGGCGGCCGGGCAGCTGCATCGGAACAAGACTAACTGCCCGCTTGGCGTCGATGGGGTCCCTTGACAGAGTGCCTTGGCTGGCATAGTCTTTTGCGAATCCTGGGCCGTGGCGCCGCAGAGGTGACTCGATTCGTCCAAAGGCGGAGTTGGCGCCTCGAGCTGAAGGCAGGGCCCGGCTTTAGCTCAAAGGGCGCCAGGGTATCTCGTTCCAGTTGGGCAATCAGGTTGAAGCCGGCTGGAAACATGGGCACCAAGTACGGCTTGCTTGCTTTTTTCTAGTTCTTTCTGTTTTCTTTTCTTTTTCGGTATTGTGCGGATGCAGAAGCAATTGAGATGCAGTTGTGCTTGAATCTCTGTCGGTTCATGATGTGGTTGTCATGATTCACCTCGGAACTCAAACGTCACGATAAACTACTGGGTAAGCGGCCCAGGCCGTCCGCCCCCGCCGCCCACAACAACGACGGCCATCGACCAACACACGCACGCACGCGCACAAATTGTGCTGCTCCTTGCTGATCGGCCAGAAGACGGTCTGCCATGTGATGGGAAAACCCTTGTCTGAGCTGGCAGACGCTGGTCTCGTCCTGCCAGGCTCGACTCCCGACGGGCCAAAGTCGAGCGATGGCCCCGCAAAAAGCTGCGTTCTGGAACCGGCCCATTGAAAGAGACATTGGATAGACGGGCAACCACACGATTCGCCCACGCACGAGGTTGCCAGCCCCACCGCCTTATTTGTGTCTTTGTCTGCGAAATATTCACAGCTGCATGTGTGAATCAGTATGGATAAATTTAGAACCATAGGCTTCTTTTAGAAAGTGTGCACTCAGGTGAAGAGCGTGACATCTACCTCAGTGCCTACCTGCCTAGTAGTAAGAACTACCAACTTAGTAATTGCCCGCTTACTTGTTGTACCTCGCATCGCTCATTCTTTCTTTCAGCCGCCCAAAGCTTGCACTGTACACGACTTATCTCGGTTTACAACCCCGGAAACAAGAAGCGGGCCAGAATGCGCCCCTCTCGGGTCAAGTCAAGTTCAAGTATCGGTTCACTTTAAGATTAACCACGCAGGCCTGTCCGCGGCAATATTTCCGCAGACGACTTCCCGCTTCTGTTTACTACTTACATACATACATGCTGCACATGTGCCATGATGGGGCGAGCTATTGATTCCGGTTTGATCGGATGAAGTGATTGCGCCTCTTTCTCCCTCCCCTCGTACTTTGTCGGCCCATGTCTCCCCGGCTCTTCCTCTCCCCGATTCTCCATCGTCCAAGCTGCATGGCATGGTGGTGCATACAATAGCGCGACACATGCATCCATAGCGCGGTAACACATGTGTAGCACACAGCCCACGCCCACGCATGGCTTTTTTTTTTTTGGCAGCATAATCGAGGTTCCATGACGGCCGCACCTGTAACACTGTTGCACTGGCCACCAGGTGTCTAAATACCTGCCTCCTCCTCCTGTCTCTTGTGTAACATGGGGCCAGGACGTGGAGGGGGTCCGCCTTTGTCGTGTGTATTTCCGTCTTGTAGTGTGCCTCTCCGGCCCGACAAGGGTGGGTTTGTCTCTGGTCAGCAGTGAAGAAGAGTACGACTGCTGCTCACCGACGGCGGCAGCGTTGCATCACGTCTCAGCTCTGGGACCGGGCACGCGCAGATGGCTCCATGGCGCTGCATGCCATGCTCCCCGTTGGATCCTGCGCGACAGGCCGCCTGCAACTGCAACCACTCTTTTTTCCCCGCCCTTTCTCTTTGCCATGCGGCTCAAGTCGCTGCCTCAGCCACTCGTTCCGTAGTCCATCCCCACGTCTCTCTCCCTCTCTTGGGCCGCACGCCCGCGCCGTCACCGCAAGACTGAGGGTTGAGGGATCTGATCCTCGCTCGCTACTTGTTGCTGTTGTGGGCTCGGCCCGGCTGATCTATCAGGCAATGCCTTGAAGACTGCATTTTATTTTAACAACCGCGCTTAGCTTATCTTGTGGCGTCGATTCATCAAACCCCAAGCCATGGGGGGCTGCTGCTTGGAGGTCTCCAGGGCCCTTGAATGGGACGCAAGACCCAGGACTCGGGGTCGGCCAATATATTCAAGTGTCGCTGATTGGTATTATAAATGGGTCATGACAGATAGAGATGTTTCCATGCCCAGATCTAGGCCATGTTTACCGGATAAACCTCGTATAAAGGGGCTGTGTGTATTATTGGCATTTTTATTCTCTCGAAATTTGTCGTGTATTGACATAATGCAAGTGGGACATAAAACCCCACCCTTCACTGACCACGCAACCGCATTCACCTTGAGCTTCCTCGTGCACCGTACTGAAACGGAAACTGGTGATGCTCAGCCTGTAATTCCCGGCCCAAGCTGCAAGAAGACGGGGAACGACAACTGCCGCGCGCTCTTGGACATGTTTCGCAGGCATGCATGCAAGAGTCCTCCCTCCTCTCTCTCTCCCTCCGTCTCTGCCTCCATTAGCCGCCACCGGCAGATGTGCCGGGCCAAGAAGGCTAATGCAGCATCATCAGTGCTCAGATGAGGAGACGTTTTTGACACAAATTCCACGGAGCTTCCGACCTGACAAAGATGGGCCAAACGGTCAAGGCGGAACCCTTGCGCGTCCGTTTCAGCCCTGCTGGGGGTGGGAAGGCACAACCCACATCCGCTGTCAACCCGGGCCGGACGGGACCCTTGTCGGGAGAGACAGCTTCCCCAAAACGGGCAACCATGCCAGGCGCGCCCCCCTGCCTCCACCCAGAGACACGGAGATATCCACATTGGTCAGGGCCGAGCTCAGCGATTGGAGGGCCTGCTCTGACCGGCATGAACCAATCGTCCCCAAAGGTCTTGGCCGAATGAAGAAGCTAGAAGGATGCTGGAAGGATTTAGCCTGCCTGCTTACCAACTAGCAAGTGTGTCGTGTGCATGTGTGTGTGTGTGTGTGTATGTGTGTTCCGTCCAACACCAGAGCTCCGTGGAGATGGCGGATGTGTAATCGCACAAGATGACTTCGGTTTACGTGGAGGATTTGCCTTGGTCAGCATCAGCATGGTACCAGTTGACATGACTTTTTTGAAAGATATAAATCCGATGGGGAACAGACCAGCAGTCCCGTGTCGCAGAGCAGGTGAAGCTCATCAAATCGGCATCACAACACATTCCAAGCCTGGGCATCAACAAGACACAAGACAAGACAAGGCTCAGACAGCTGTCTCTCCTCTCGCGCGCGCGCACACCGCACACCGCACCTTAAACCAACCGCGCGCACGCACCCAATCGCAATGTCTTCTCGTCCCCCCGTCCAGACGACGACGGCGGCCAGCGGTGGTGAGCCCCAGCCCAAGCTCCTGCCCCCCGTGCGGCGCTTCGTCACGGGCCACGACGGCAGCGGCAAGGCCATCTGGGAGGCTCTCCCCGCGGTCGAGGTCGAGGGCCGGCACGACGCCGCGGGCGGCTTCACCATGCACACGTCGTGGGTGAACCAGCGGGCGAGCGCCGACGTCAACGGCGACAGGGACCTGCAGTCGTGCCTGGAGAACCCGGTCGAGGCCGACGTAGCCCCGGCCTCGGGCTCCGTGGTCCGCGTCGTCGACTTCTGGCCGGGCGCCAGCTACCCGGCCGTGCTGCACCGCACGGCCAGCGTCGACTACGGCGTCGTCGTCGAGGGCCAGATCGACTGCGTCCTCGACGGCGGCGCCACCCGCTCCCTCTCCCGCGGCGACATCGTCATCCAGCGCGGCACCATCCACGCCTGGAAGAACACGGGCGACGTGGTCGCCCGCGTCTGCTTCACCCTGCTCCCCGCCCCGCCCGTCAGGACCAGGGACGGCGGCCGCGAGCTCGAGGTTCACCACCTGGCCGACTTTCCCAGGCTTGCCGCTACCGAAGGGTACACCGTTTAGTTGGCTGAAGCGAGAGAAAGCTGCTGCTTTGAAATGAAGATGATTGTATGTTGATATTGATACATGCATGTGTATACATGTACGTGTCTAAATATATTGTCTGATTTGTTTGTACACTTGTCCCCGGGAGGGGACGCTGCTGCTACTTGCTTGTCTCAAATTAGCTCTATGCGTAGAAATACAGTCGAGTTTAAACGCCGCCCTTCTAGAACCCAGTCTTAATCGTGAATATGCCCCCAAGCAGCCAACCGACCGACAAGAAAAAAGAAAAGAAGAAAAAGAAAACATGCACTTCGTTCGTTTAAACCAAAAAAAAAAAAAAAAAAAAAAAAAAAAAAAAAAAAAAAAATAGCCCCTTTTCCCCCCACTCCCCCCC